>MU002385.1:0-17946 GCA_010093585.1 Melanomma pulvis-pyrius CBS 109.77
ATACATACATACATACATACATACATACATACATACATACATGCCTAGTTAGTGTAAATACTACAACAGCATACACAAACAAAAGCTACACAAACCCCTGCAGGATCCAAGTGCCCCCCCCCTCCCCTCCTCTCTCTCTTTTCAAAAACAATAACCCCCATCCACAATCCCCATCCAACAACCCTCAAACCCCAAAAAGCACGCCCGCCACACCCCCTTGCCCTTGATTACTACAAACCCACACTACACCGCCCACCACCTAACTACGATGTAAAGCCCAAACAAAACGAAACAACACAACGCAAACATCAACATCAACAACGCAACAACGATCTCATATCAGAATTCCGACACTCTTCATTCCTACAGTATGTATATGCTGACATGATGCCAAGATCCCATAACGCTGCAACATAAAACTCCCATCCACCTACCCACACGCCATCACCTTGTCGAGTTTAGAACGCCAGCCTAGCACAGTACAGTACAGTCCCAGTCCCAGTCCAAGTCCCAGTCCCCCATAACAATCCCAAACAGCGGGCGACTCAAAAGGGGGGTATCATAATAAGAACAGTAACAAACAGCAGCAACAACAAGACAGACCCACCCCAGTCCATCCAATCCACCTCGATGTAACAATCACCACCCTCTCCTTCCCTTTTTCCTTCCTGCCTTCCTCACCACACACCTAGCGCCACTTTCCGCCAACACACACACATGTTGCAAAAGTGTTCATATCCACGGGACGCCATACCCACCCACACTCGTAGGCTGAAGTTCAAAGTCCCAAGCATCCAGACTCGCCGCATTGGCCACATCCGGATTCCCGTTCCCATTCCCCATCCAGTGGCCCGCCGCTGCACCGTTCCCCCCACCACCACCTTGTTGCCGCCCAGCATCCGGGAGCCCAGCGCCCGCCTGCTGCGCGAAATCGAGAGCGCCATACGGAAACAAGTCGTCGATGTTTGCGGGGAACAGGCTCGGGGCACCGTCCTGGCCGCGGCTCGCGACTTGCTGCTGGTTGAGGATGGTGGTGACGACGTTGACGATGTCTCTGAAGTCGTCGACGACGCGGCGCGCGGCCTGCAGGTAGATGGAGAGGTCTTGCAGGATGGCGAGGGCGTCACGGAAGCTTTCTGCGTAGGCTTGCTGCTGGTCTTGCAGGCCGATGGAGGCGAGGTCGCGCACGAGGAGCGTCGCCAAGATGAGGATAGAGCCGCCGAGCGACGCCGTCATGTGGAATCGGAAGGAGCTGGGGCCTTTGGCGTCGGTGCTGTGCGCTTTGATGAGCTGCACGTTGTCCAGGGCTAGGTCGCCGCAGAGCCGTCCCGTGCTGCCGTCATATCGCAGCGATATCATCGTCCGGCGGCGGAGGAGTAACCGCAGGTGATTCAAACGGGTGTAGACCAAGGTGTGTTGTCTTTGATGTCTTATTTCGGGTGTTTGGTCTTTGGGCAGCAGCGGGATGGCGGGCAAGTACATCTCGGTCCAGTGTTTGATTTTAGCATCGAGGATCGCTGTGCTTTCTCCGTCCATTCCTTGGGCAGCTGCCGCAGCAAACATTCGGTCCCAGACATCCCCAATAAGCTTCCCCCATTGGACCATGCAACTTAGATACAGGTTGGCCGATCGTATCAAATCTCGCTGTGGCAATGGCTGGTCGGGTTGTATGTCCTGCAGCAGAAATGAGACACACTGTTATGGAGAGGGTGGTGTGACTTACTTTATCGAATATCCAAGTAGGCTCGCCTATGTCGATGTCCAAGTCCCGAATGCCATAAGGTCGTCCACAGCTTAGTGAAATCCGACGATCGGCAAAGTAGATTGTCCAAAAGATGCGTTGACGCATATGAATTTGAAAGGGACTGCAATTGCTCCAGCATGATTGCTGATGTAGGCCGAGTTGGAAAGAGAGTCTACACGCAATGCCGATCACATTGTAGGCGGCATTTGGCTTGTCTGCACAGACCAGATACAAGGCCTGAGATGGTTAGCGAGAGCGTGACTGCCGTCCATGTCCCAATGCGCTTACCTCCCAGATGAGGAATTGGATGAGGGTCAAGTCTCCCCGTCCGCTGACCTTCCGCTTCCCGACCAATTGGTCTGCCAGCTGGAACCACTGCCACCCCGGAGGCTTCGAGATGGCGCCTGGATGGGTGGTGTCGACCAGGATATCCGAGCAAGAGAAGATTACGTAGTTCAAGGCCAGAAAGCTGACGTCGTTGGGGCTCACCACTCTCGTTGCAAGCATGGCCTCGCCGCGGGTGCGGAACTCGGCTTCATTGACGCAGGGATAGTAGGGAGTCATGGAGGAGAAGAAGTAGTCGACGTACTTCTGGTAGTCGGCTGGGGTGGGGAAGGCCAGATTCCGCGCGCCGAGGCGGATGCTCGACGTGGACTCGATGCTGCTCGAGGGGCTGGCGACTGAGATGGACTGGCGAGTGCGCGCTTCGGGGTATTCGGGCGGGAAGCCGAGCTGCTGTCTGACTGCGGCGAGGTTGGCGCTGAAGGCCTCGATGGGCGGGTGCAGCGCCGTGTCGCCGTGGAAGCCGTCGACGAAGGCCTCCTCGCGCTCGATGCTCCCCCGCGGCGTGGTGGCGATGCTACGCTCCTGGATCAGCACCTCCATCATGCCCTCCATGCGCGCCATGCGCGCCTCGAGGGAGCTCCCCAGCGCGCTGGCGTCGCTGGTGCGGCGGTCCATGCTGCCGTGGCGCGGCAGGAGGCTCCGGCGCGCGAGGCCATTGCTGCTGCCGTTTGGGGTTGGGGTTGGGTTTGGGTTTGTATTTGCGGTTGCGGCTGCTGTCGCGGCCGTGGTTGCGCCCGCACTCGCGCTCGGGGGTGGAGGCGGCGGCGGTGGCTGCACGGCGGTCGGGCGGCTCAGGTGCTGCAGAGCCTCGGCGGCCGTCTGGTCTTCCGAGTAGAAGCAGCGCTTTCCATTGTCGCTGCATCGCCCGCACGGGTTCTCGCCCGAGCACTGCATGGCCGTCGTCAGCGTCACATCCACCAGCGCGGCGGGGGGCCTCTACCTTGAGCTTGGAGCGGCGACACGACACGCTGTGTTGTGCTGTTAGCCATCGCGGAACCGTCGGAATGCGAGTCGCAGAGCAGGCGGGCGCGCTCACCAGGCCTTGGGCGCGTACTTTGCGCGCACCTTCTTGCGCTTGGGCGACCCCGGCGTGTCGTCCTCGACTCGGCCGTACGGCGACGTCTCGTGGTTCATGCTGGTGGCGGCGTGATGGGGGGAGGAGAGGGAGACGACCAAGGCTGGTGTGGGCCCGACCAACTTCGGAACGAACAGCCGGATGTCGAACAAGTCCGAAGGCGAAAAATAAATCGCCCTCAAGCCCGGAGGCAATTCAATCCAACGCCATGTTGATCCTTTGCCCCTTCCGATGCGTTTGCAATGGCTGAGTTAATTGAATGCTTAATCACGTCGTACTTGGTATCGAGGTTGCGAGCCTGCAGCCTCCTGACGCATGCAACGGAAGAAAGCCAATCATCCAATGCCCGTCGTTTGCATTCAAGCCGTCCCATCACAGGTGACAGCAAACCATCTTCAGTCGTGGGCTTTGGCCAATGTCGACGTTGACCTCCATGTTGGATAGCCGTTCAATCTGCAGGCCACCCCAACAAGACGCTTCCGACAGTTCCTCGGATTCCGAAAGCTCAACCACACACACTGAGAGACAAGTTCTGTGAATACTACATGGCATGTACCAGTCGAGCCCCATACCAACCAGAGGACCAGGAGTCCATCACACCTCCAAGCGCCTTATATGCAGACTCTCCTGTCTCGACACCGCCAGCTTCGGGCTTCGATCCAATCCTGGCGCGATAGGCAAGCTCTTCTGTGCAATCTCCAGCACTATCCTCCGCATCCCCAACTCAGCAGACGCCACACGCCGCACACTGACCGTGATCTCCACATCAGGAACAGGCGTTTCTTCTTTCCCCTCCTCGGTATTCAGATGGACTGTGACCCGATCCTTATAAAGCGTCGACCCCTGCGCTTCATCCATCCACTGTCTGTGCATCGTCTCGTTGCCCAGCTTGTCGAACGTAGTGAGCACCACATTACATAGCGGTCTGTCTTCGTATAGCCCAAGTTGGACCAGGAAAGCGCCGCTTGGATACCTTTCGTTTCCGAACCCGAGAACGCCGCGGATGCCCGATGACCTGTAGTTGGAAGAGCTCTCCACGTCTGTGAGCCAGCATAGTTCTGGCGCAATATTCATGGTGAGGGAGAGTGTGGCCTCGCGGTTTAGCGATATCAGGGAGTTTACCAGTTTATTTAGGCGGTGTCTGTACAGGTTTCCGCTTTCTCCGCCACTGGACCGCGTCGCTATGCTGATGTTCGACTCTGATAGGGAGTCAGATGGGACGTCATCTTGAAATCTCGCGGAAATCAATCGGTCCATGCTGATCCATGAGGAGAAGTAGCACACAAACGGCAGGTCTCGGGCCACGTTTGGCTTGACGAGGATGAGCGATGGTATAGAAGCTGGGCTGGGCTGACCTTTGATGAGATCTGAGCGATCGAGGATAGGAAATGGTTGCAAGACATAGATGGACTTGTACTTGAACCCCTTGCTCGAACTTTTCGGAAGCAGGGTCAGATCGGCGCCCATCCGCCGGATGTAGCGCTCTGACTTGGGGCTCAGGCGGTGGAGAGTCATACACAGCATGGATTCCTCAGTCTGGTAGGCGTGGAGCAGCGTCACGCAAGCGTAAAACTCTCCAGAGTTTCGTTCCAGAAGAGGCAATGAGATCCGCAGACCGCGACTCGTCAGGAAAGGCGGGTCGTGTTCCCTGGGAGGACTTATCAACGATGAACAATCACGAGATAGATCACGAAAACTCCAAGCCGAAACATACGACTTGGAAAGATCGCGGACCGTCCATCCATCTATCGAGTCGACAAAGTCCGAGGGAGAATCCGCGAGAAGTCCTTTCGAGATGTGAGGATCTGAATATCCGGGGACGATATCCGGCGACCACGTAAAGAGGGTGTAATCCTCTCGAACACGCATGATCTCCTCCTGCAGGCGTATAAACGCTCTGTTTCCCTCCCCATAGAGCAGAGGCATGTTGACTCGGAACAAGCCCATCAAGCAGTACGCTCGGTCTTCGATCCTGCTAGTCTTCCTGCGGGAGGCCCAAGACATCCTGACGGCAACGTTACGTCTGAGGGGATCTGCACCGCAGAGGACGCCCTCGTCGATGCCGGTGATCTCGGTGATCTGCTCGTGCAGGCTGAGTTTGGTTCCTATTTCGACCCAACTCGCACTATAAAACTCCACGACGGTAGGCGATACTAGTTCCTGCAGCGTCCAGCCGCGAGTCCACCATCGGCTCTCTGTAAAGCTCCTGTAGTTCTCGATCAGAGAGTCTGAGGACGCTTCGAAATCTGCCAAGTAAGCATAGCAGATTCGCGAGTTCTGGTACCACTTGTACATCGAATTGATGGCTTCAGATAGCTCTGCACTGCTCGTTTTGTCGATACAACAGGTATCGATCCAACAGTATGAGAAGCCATCGGTAGCCGCTTTCTCGCAGCACTTTTTGATCTTCGTGTAGCCCTTCTTTTTCATAGCCCCCGGTGATTGCATGTCTTGGAGACTGACTTCCTCCTCTTCCCACGTGTGTGATAGGATCACATATTCCGGAATCTCATTGCCTAAAAACTCCTCGACCTGAATCGTAGACGTATTCAAAAGCCGCATCGTTGTCGATTGAGGTATGTCGATCCATTGAACTCGAGAAGAAAGATAGGCCCGAAATCATGGAAAGAAGGATCTTTGTTTTCCCCGCTTCGCTGTCCACACCAGGATTCGGGCCGTAAGGGAGGAGACGAATATGAGGTTTGAGTGGATGGCCATCTGATGTGCGATCGGAACGGAAAGACCAACAAGGACACTCTAATCCTCTTTTAGTGCTAGCGCATACTCGTCTAGATAGCCAATGAAAGCTAAGCTGCTGTTATCAAGCCTCACCTCACATCGAGCTCACCTATCAACTCTCATCAACACATCCACTATCCAGACCCCGCACTTCAGAAATAGAAGCTTGTGAATTCAATCCTAGATTTGACTATCTGTCTCAGCGCCTTGAACTACAGTCATATTCGCACCTTCCTTTTGTCTTTGAAACATCGGACTCCGATAGCTTCATCAGCTCGGAAAGAGATATATCAAGAGAACTGTACTTTGTCTTGAATCACAAACAATAAAAGCTTGAGATTATATCGAACCCATGGATGCTTCCAACCCCCACCCGCAGTCCTCCACCCGACCGAAAGTAACCCCCCGAATCATCATCCACGGCGGCGCC
Source organism: Melanomma pulvis-pyrius CBS 109.77 (assembly GCA_010093585.1). Classification (NCBI taxonomy): domain Eukaryota; kingdom Fungi; phylum Ascomycota; class Dothideomycetes; order Pleosporales; family Melanommataceae; genus Melanomma; species Melanomma pulvis-pyrius. The sequence goes on from MU002385.1 coordinate 6,334, forward strand.
GGCAACATAACCCGCACCACCGTCTCCAAAGAGCGCTACGCCGCCTACGAGGCCTCTCTCCAGCGTATCCTCGCCTCTTCTGCTGCCCTACTCGCCATTCCTGGAGCCACTGCCCTAGATGTCGCAACGCACGCCGTCTCCCAGCTCGAAGACGACGAGCTCTACAACTCTGGACACGGCGCCGTCTTCACGCGCGCAGGCACCAACGAGCTCGAATGCAGCATCATGGTGTCTGACGGCTATCAGAAGCGAGGAGCAAGTTGTATGATGTTGCAACACGTGCGGAATCCGATCAGACTGGCGCGGGAGATCCTGGTGCGAGGGGAGACGCCGAATGGAGGCGGGGCGCAGGATCACTGTCAGTACAGCGGGAGCTATGTAGAGGAGTTGGCGAAACAGTGGGGCTTGGATATTGTGGGGACGCAGTATTTCTTCACGCAGAGGAAGTGGGAGGAGCATAAGAAAGGGCTCGCAGAAGAGAAGAAGCAGAGAGAGAAAGCGGAAGCAGGTGGTCTGAGATTTGATGAGAATGAAAATGTAGGTGTTTCTGAGATGAGCGACTGGGAGAAAACACATTACATCCCCCTGGGGACCTGCGGCGCTGTCGTACTCGATAGCTTTGGCACCATCTGCACGGCTACATCCACCGGCGGCCTGACGAACAAAATCCCTGGACGCGTTGGCGACACCCCATCCATGGGCACCGGGTACTGGGCTGAAGAGTGGTTCGAAGAGCCTAAGACGCAGATGCTCTATCAGCCATTCCCACCCGCTTCCTCGCCCCTCGACAAACTCTCTCGAGGCGACTTGCGCAGTCTGGTCGGCGACTGTCTCCCCTCGTCTACACTGTCACTATCTCAATCCCCACATCCATCCTTGACATCCTCCCAATACGATGTAAAGCCTACCCCAGTTCGCCACGCGGTAGGCATGTCCTCCTCCGGCAACGGAGACACATTCGTCCGCATGGCCGCCGCGCGCACTGTAGCTGCCAAGTCACGCTTCGCTTCCACGTCCCTATCAGACGCGCTGACATGGATGACGGGACCCGGTGGCGAGCTGCAGAAGTCTGCTGGGGACCGGTGGGGCCATGTGCACGAGGGCGTGGGCGGGATCATCGGGATCGAGGTGGTGGGGGATAAGGGGACGGTCGTATGTGATTATAATTGCGGGGGTATGTTTCGCGCGTGGACGGAGGAGGACGGGGAGGAGAAGTGTTTGATCTTTCGGAAGGAGGGATGGGAGAGTGGGCCTGATAAATAGGGCGGTTTTATGTGTAGATGTGGGGAGGGGGTTCAGGAACGGATGTTTAGCAGGGACTTTGCACGGGATTTCAAATTCATGATCTAGATTAGGTGGTCGTAGCATTTACACGCCTCTTATGAAGGCTCTTGGCTTATTTGGAAAGTGCCGTAATTGTTCAGCGTGGTTGGCTTCTCCGAAGTGGGAGAGAATGTAAACATGGATGTTTAGATGAATACAAACTTTAGAGGGTCACAATCGAAATAGCTCAGAAAAGACATAGTAGTTCCGATCATTTCAAGGCTGTGCTCATGCTATGCCTCTTGGTCCTCCACCACCTATGGCGTTAATCAATTCATAGATACGGCTATTAAGCTCGGTTCATATATTCTATCATCCGCGAGTCATATTGACCCATCAAGAAACCACCCTTGAGGCTACATTTGTTCACATGAGAGAATGCAGAATAACTCGTAGCATGGACGATGCACGACTCTTTCAAAGCCTATGCGGTGCTACGTCGTGTCAAAGTCGAGGCGTTAACCCCTATCAGAGCTCCGCACAGTCTGATTTTGTGGGTCCTGTCATATATATATACGTACTCTACTTGGAGTATTGGGTGGCTTTTAGTAGCTAGTGCAAGAGGATTAGTGATAAGTAGAGTTTACGTGGATTGTTCCAAGATATGCGCTATATGTTGAGTGGTTAGGTCAAGGGGAAATGAGCAGACTCTTGAGTTGTAAACTGGTATGAGTTCCCGAGTCCGAAGGTATAAACTAAGGAGTGAGAGTGAGAGTGAACGTCTCTGCATAGTAGGTGAGGATGGATCAGAACGATATAGGCCATGAGAATAGAAGATGAGAAACCCATGCCATTCTATATTAAATTCTATAAACCGTTGTGGTATCGACGCGTTCTAGTCGAATATTTGATACATGGCACTGATAATAGATACTCTCTGGTTTCAATTGAAGGTGGATCGTTGGAAGTGGGTGGGTATGTTCATGCTCTGCCAGTGAGATGTCGGTGTATAATGAAAGAGATTTCTGCAACCCCAGAAACATAGAAGCAACTAACCGCCTTCAATCTCCGAAATTTGATACAAGTAGTAATGTAAGGTGCAATGTAAGATAAAATTATCAAATCTCATTGTCCTGCAGAGCCTTTTTCTTTAGAATCTCTTGTTTATCCACGACCTTAAGGACACTTTGCACTGAACATATTCATACTTCAACTTTGTTTAGTTAGTTATCGTTACAAAACAAATTAACACCTCCATTCTCTCCACGCTGACCTAAAATCAAATAACCTCAGAAACCCCTCCAGTCTCGTCAGAAGTTCCAAAGCACGAATTCTTGTCAGCCAACAGACCTCTCAACAACAAACCTGCTAACAAAATATACATCCTCTATGACAGATATGACCAAAAATTCCGTCTAAGAACCATACAGATATTTGCCCCAGTTTCTCGCACACCAATCACAGCCCAAATTTAAATTCCAAAGCGTCAGTGAAGACGCTCACCATCTCCAACGCCATCCACCCACCATAAAACGCAACAATCGTACCCCAACAAGCGTCACGCAATCCAAGACTCATCCCAACCCCGTTCGAAAGAGCATATACCATCTGCACAAAAGCGACCAAAACGGTCTATACACAGGACAACAAAACCCGACGACGAACACATCGAGAACCAATCAATAATAATCTCGCCGAGCATTCCCATGACGAAAAAACGTGTAGAGCAGATAAACGTCAGGAATGGACAGCAATTACAAAAAGAAAAAAAAAGGAAGAGTTCCTACCACCAAGGGCCCGCGTAGGCTATGGCGTTGAGTGTGCAGGGAGCAGGATTGAAGAAGCAGCAATGGAAGCCATTACAGCGATCGATTTTGCTTTGGCGTCTGTCAATGGTAGATGGGTCGGTAACACACTGTTGAGCCAAGATCGAAGGGGAGCAAAGGCTCTGATAGTAAGTCGTCGGCGTTACTGTGCGATGAGATGGAATAGAATCAAGGTGAATGCCCTGCACAGGAATAATAATACCAGAGCATGCTGGCAGATTCTCGAGATGGTCTGGTATAGGCACTCCAGCACAACTATGAATGTAGACACACGATAGATGCTATGCTCCATTGATTGACGGACTATTGAGTTGCATAGAAACCGAGTCTACAAAGCATCCCGGCAGAGCCAAAACACCGACAGCAGAGCCCATCGACCAAGAAGACGAACTCCCAGACTTGCTGGCAGATAATTCGACAGCACTCAAAGCCTCACCACGCACACACAAACAACCCTGGTAGAAAGGAGTGACCGACAAACCGACACAACCCCCCTCTCCCGACCATCAGGACCCAAAAGCCCAAGTCCACAGTAAACTAAAGTACACACAGTCCAGAGCAGCCAAACAACGAGACTCCCCAACGCTCGGCGTCCAATGAACCCCCCGCGTGCGCCGCGCACCCAACAGCCCGCAAAGCCGCAATTCCAACAAAAAAACGCAAACGCAGCAGCAGCCTCGATTGATTAATTTCGGATGGATGAACCCGTATCTATTCATATGCCAAAGCCACAGACACACACACACACACGCACACGCACACGCACACACGCACACACGCACCATGGTCATGAATCCTGAGCGTGCGAGCGCGCGCGCACGCCCAAGTCAGCTGCACCGGGACCCAGGCCCAGCACCGTCTGCAACCCGGGTCTAAAACGGGACTCGAGGACGCCGCCCTGCCATAGGGCGGGCGGGTGGTCTGCAAGAGACCGCCCGGGTAGGTGCGAGACGCATGTAAGTGCATGTGGGTGTATATCCTGTGGGAAAGGGTGTGAGAAGGGGAGGGGAAAGGGGGAATCATGACAGACGCCCCCGACACCGATGACGCGGAAACCGATACAGCAGCGCGTCTGCAATTTGCAACGACCCGGGTAAGAGAGGGATGGATGTTTGCTATGGAAATCACCTGCACATACATACATGGACTGCAGGGACGTGCGTCCAAGGTCCGATGGCGCGCTTCTGTTGTGCAGCCGTCGAGAAGGGTCGGGGTTCTCCTGCAGGAATGGTGGTGTGTGCTGTTCGCGCTGTGCTGTGTGCTGTGCTGTCCGGCAGGGTCCAGTCACTTGTTGAGGATTACTTACATCGAGTTCGGGGCTGTTTGGTCGGTCCGTATCTCGATGCCATTACGGCCGGATTGGGATCATGATAGAGTTTCCACGCCGACCATGTGGTGTCGTCGTCTTACTTGGTAGAGGAACTTTCGGCGTGCATTCCACCGAGACAAGCAGCAGGAGCAGGAAGTGCGAGCTTTCTGGATGGATGTGGCGTCGCCAGGCGAACAGCGAAGGAATGCTGAGGTGAGCATAGGAGCGGCGCCGTGCGGTTGTGGTTGTGGCTGCGGAGCGTCCCTCACCGATGAGGGACGTCGCACGAGCTACAACGCCACATATGGCCGGCGTGATCGCAACCTAGCTTCCTTCGCTCCCTCTACGCGAGCTGCCCGCCGCCTGGGCAATAGCTTCTGCGTTTCTTCGCTGCAGGGCGGCGGCGCGGAGGCGTTTCGCTATCCAAATTAATATGCTTTATCCTATCTTATCCGACCAATGGCATCGCGCTCCCTGGCAAATACGGGCAATGAATAACACATTAATAGTGATAGAACGAGGAAGTATACATGCGAGGGATCTAGAAGGTTTGGAAGGACATGGGACCTGGGAACAAACCGCGTCCGCGCTGCATGGGATGGCTCTCGGACCGGGCACATCACCGTTATATGATGGTTCTTATGGTGTAGGAGTAAATGCAGGGACTATATTTGTTAAGGAATCAATGTCTAATGTTCTAGAGCCTCTGATTAGCTGCACAGTTGAACGCGAAGTCATAATGTCATAATGATGATCGACCCGGCGATCCATGCGAGAGAATACTGTCGTCCAGGCAGTGCAGCAACGTGTAAACGAGGCCAGACGCAGGTGAAACAATCGGAAACGCGCTGCAGGGAGTCAAAGTGCGAAGTCTCGAACTCGTGATATCCTTCGCCGCATTTTGGCTAGAGCTGATGTGAACGCACTCGACTCGACGTTGCACAAAAGGTCATCAGATAGAATCCTGTCAGATCAGTGAGGCTGGGGCCGGGGTATGGGGGAAGGGGAGCAAGATCCGTTGGACGGCGGGACGGTGCGAATCGCTCCGATCCTCCCTCACCGTTCAGTAACAACCAGATGGATGAAGTCGCGAGTAAGCGGCGGGCACATCTCACCAGCGATCAATCTCACCAATGAGCTGGCATGTGATTCCCGAATATGGGTGATGAAAGACGGACCAAAAAAAAGGCAAAGGGCAGGGTTATCGAAATAGTGACTGGAGAAGGGGTGAGCTCCACACGGAGAACCTGGGGTAAGGAGAGCGGAGCACACGGAAGGTGACCGATCAAGGCAACCGTTGCCCGGTTGCGCTGATGTGGGACGGTTGGATCTGGGGGCTTAACCGTCGCATTATAGAGGCCTTGGATGACACGACGGAGGTGGCAAAAGGCGGAGCGGCATTCTTCAATCCAGCTGAGTGGTGGTACAAAGCCATCAGCGAGCGGCGTGACTAAAGTATGCCTCGATACGGCGATACCGTAGCACGAACTTAAGGTGTTGAGAGCATGGGGAGGAGGGATTAGAATCCTTTGGGGTCGTGAAGGTTGAGGTTATGCGAGGCGAGCGGGGCGTTGGAAGGTTGTTGTGGTTCGGTAGGCTGATATGCTGCATTTATCCTATCACCTTGGCTGTACTTCGGCATCTTCATTGGTGAACGCTTTCGGCTCGGCACGTCGATACTCAGATGAGACGGTTGCTTTGCCGCGTTCGCGCATTTTTTTCGGGCCGTAGGTCGCTTGTGAATGAGGATACTCTCCGAGCAGGGTAGAGGGTAAGCAGGCGAGAAGGAGGTTTGAATACTTAGTAAGGTGAGATGAGATCCGTACTGTCGGGCATCTTGAAATGAAGGGTGGTAATCTCAGAAACTAGAGAAAAGCAGAGACCACTCATGGTGTGTGGTGAACCAAGTATCGGGATGCAAAAGCTGCTCCCAGGTTACAGGCCTGTAAACCCCAAGACTCCCAGCGTGTCACTGTCGGCCTATGTTCATCCAAGTAAAGTAAACACGGCGGGCAATGCCTGCTGCATGGATAATTTGGGTGCTCGGAGACCCAGACGGTGACCGTGAGAGTGAAAGGTACGACCTTGATGAAATGCGGCCTATGATGATCGGTCGTGGTTCCAGGAGGTTGAGGTTGATCAAGGAGCGGAGCTTACGATGTCGCGCTGACCACCCTTCCAATGTCGAACGGCAGTTCACCTTTGAAACTTATCGATAGAAACTCACTCCGGACGGAGTACACAATAATAACATGTGCCCAGCTGACAGGTCAGCCCGCAGTGCTACCAGAACCAAAAACAGATTGCGAATAGAAGAGAGAACAACATGGACATTGGCCGAAAGGATGCGGTGCACGATGCTAGCAACACGGGCATCTATCAGCAGTGTTGGTCTCGAACAACTACCGTGTACCACCCCAAGGACACTTCACCGCCTGGAATGAGACATGGATGAGGGTCTGTTGGCCACCAGAGATACCGCATCAGAAACCGCATGGAGAAGGAGGTCAAAGGATGAGGTTGCTACCACCACGGCGGGAGGGGAATTGTTCCGGCAATCAAGCCCTAGAATGTCGTTATCGTTGGACAACTGTCGACTTTCCTAAGGCGGAATCGACGTCTGGCTTCGAGGATCTGTTGGCAGTTGGTGGAGAGTTGGAAACCCCCATCCTAGGGTTTCATTACCAAAAGAAGCCATGGTCCTCGAAAGCATGGAGCGGGAGCCACCAGCCGTTCTCGCGGAGAAACACCCCACCTGCGGTTCATGGGACAAAGTCGTGATAAGCACGTGGGGGAGCACCCACCACATGCGATCTGCCAAGCAGGGGCTTGCTCACATGGCCAACAGCCCTGACATGGGTAATGAGTTTCGCCGCGTCCTGTTGGTCTTCGCATACCCGAAAACCGCTCCATCACCGCGGAAGATGGAAGAGACACATGGGAAAGCACAGGCGACAACCGCGTGCTTTGAAGGCAGATTGTCACAGGCTCACGACCTCGCACACTGATGGCGCCCAACTCCGAGTATTGACCCTCGGTGACCGGCGCTTCATCCATGTAGCAGCAGCCGCCTGGGCCAGTGCAGAGAAGAAAGGACCGATGTGACGTGGGGAAATTGGCAAGTCCACGTTCAACTTGAAGCTGGGGGGTCCCAGACCCAGGAGAGCGGGAGACGGTGGGTTCTCTGGTCGCTTCGAGAGCTCGGAGAAACCCACGCGACAAGAAGCTTGCCCGAGTCTTTGGCAATAGGGAAATTGGCTGGCAATCACATCACCGCCGGCTTGCTTCCCGCCTCCCGACAGGAGAACTGACTCTGAGTGTCTGCGGCCGCTCTTTCTCGATGGAGCAACTCCTTCGCCCGACTGAATCGCGCGCGAGGAGGAGTGCAAGGGACAGGCGGAAGACAGCAGCAGCTTCCCCCCGTGCGCTAATAAGTCTTATAGCGCGCCTCGCCGAGGGGAGAGGAAGGAAGGTCATGTTGTGTGGCTGGAGTAATTTCGCAGCGCATGGCAACGGTCGCCCACTCTTCGGCAGATAAGACGGCGAAGGCCTCCCCTCATGCGGGCCGAGGGACCATCTCATGCGGGCGCGCAGCGCTCTGGCTGAAACGCCTCGCTGCGCTGTGATGAGGGGGATGCATCTGGAAAAGGATCATGGGGACAAAGGGATTTGCGGTGAAGGGGGTTTCGCCGCCATTGGCTTGCACGACTCCAATCTGACCAGACGGTACCACGTTGGGCGCAACAGGCCAGGCGTGGAGGCGACGAGCCTCGCCGAATACTGACGGGCATGGCATCAAAGGAGCCGGCGATGCTGGGGCTCGCAGCAGAAGCAGAGTCGACGCCATGGCACCAGCCGAGCCAACAGCCGGTGGGTGTCAGACGGGCGACTGGTGAGAGGACGGGGGTGGACGGGGAGTGGACGGGGGGTGTCCGCCACGCGATTCGTGCCGCGGCACATTCCCGCCAAAGTCCCGCTCCCCAAATGGACTAGGGCAATGCCAGAGCCAGACTGTCGGGCCGCTGGGCGCTCAGCCAAGTGTCCGGTGGTGTGGCACTCTTACGCCGCCTTCGTGGGCTGCAGTTGTCCCCCCATGCTCAGCTGCGCGCGTCGGTGTGCTCTGCTGGGGACCCGCAGCCGGATCCCTATCACGTCTGCCGCGCTCTGGATGCGGTGTGTAGCAGGAAGCAGGCAGCAGGTAGCAAGCAGAGCGCTTTGGGGCTTCCGCTTCTGCATTTGCGGGGAAGCGGTCCCGAACGCAACGCACGCATGGTTGCACGGCCTGTGTCCAAGAGGACGGTTGTTGGTCGTGAGTTGGTTGCTCCCAGTTGCGGATACGGCACCTCATTTCATTCTGTTTTACAGACCGAAAAGGGTCTGTTTTATAGGCCGTATAATACGGGACAATCCGCCTCTCGTCAGGTAAGCCGGAAAAAGCACGCCGTGCTGGCCATTGGTCGCTGGCAATCGATAGAGCGATGGCGTATTGTGTATCGATAGAAGACGACAACCTCGGACTGACCCCGTTTGAAGGCAGTCTGGAAACGATGGTGTGTACATACGGAGGTACTGGTGCTGCATTCCCAGATGCGTTGGTCGACCGAGGTCACATCGCATTCCGATCCTCTTTGGTGTTACCGATAGACGACGAGTGCGGCCGTTCCACATCAGACGCCTGCATGGCACGTTCTCATCAGCTCCTTCAGCTTTCCCGCTTGTGGCTCGAGGCTGAATGGCCCTCCGCCAGATTGTACGCCGTATTTGAAAAGGGACTTTGCACCGTAGTGAATGTATGCTAGTGTAGGTGGCGAGTAGCAATGCGCTATACAGTACAACAGAAGGTATGATTGCTGTTGGCGACAAGATACGCGATGAGACAAAAGCAAGGGTGTAATAGCAATAATACGTGATTGGGCTATGTACTACGTATGAGAAGTGCCCATTGCAAGTACGGAGAGGTCTGAATGTGACCCGGTATACGGAGCGAATGCTGTCCCTGCAATAGGGCTTCCAGGGTAGTCGGTCACTTGGGAAAGCCGTACGTAAATAGTTGTAATTGTGGACGCGACTATACGTCGACCCTCGTTCATAGCGTGGTGCCTATTTGGACCTCGCATGAGAAGCTGAAGGTTTGGCCCTAACGCGGAGCACCTTGTTCAGGCGGCCAATGGCGGGCGCTGGTCAAGGAGAATTAGACGTATTCTGGGGTTGTGATGTGCTCTGCTCGTTTCTCGCCGGGTATTTGGTGTTCTGTGGGGAGAAGGCACACGACACATGTTCCGGACCCGCGGTCCGAGAAAGAGCAGAGAAAGTCTTTGCCCTGTCACGAGTTGCCCAAGCAGAGCCGCTAAGACGGCGTTCAAAGGGTCTACGGAGGGCTTCGAAATGGGAAGGGCAAAGCGGCGACCGCAGGTGACACTGTCTGGCCGACACGGTCGAGTGCGGTTACTATGGATGAAGCAGTTGCGATGCCGGCATCGTGTTCGAATCTCGAACCCGGAGTGTGGGTGCGATGGCAGCTGGAGGCGGTGGCATTCTGCCACGCAGTGCTCCCAGGGCTGCCTGGCAACGGTCATGATTCTTGTAGATTGTACAACGCATGAAACCGGCTATCACGCCGCATCTAGGAACGAGCATGGTCACACATGATTCTTGTGCGGCGCAGTGATTCGACCATGGCAAGCAGATGACCTCGAGGAACTATGTGGTAAAGGAGGCGATGTAGCATCACGGCCAGGCTTGTCGACCGCTCACGGCAGCGCGGCGGGCACTTGTGCGCTGGAGACGTTCCCCAGACCCGAGCTGAAAGCTGGGGAAAGATTGCCTCGACGATGGCTGGGCGGGCCCCATTTAACCCGCCCATGGTCCGAGGCAGGTTGGAGCCTCGTGCCATGTCGCACACGGCGCGGAGCAGGACCTGACCAACAATGGCAGGCACAGGAGCGATAGCAGCAGGCCGTGGTGACGCGCGCGGAGCATCGCTGGCGGCGACTCGAGGAGCTGGCCGTGGCGGGAAACGGCCTTCCTAAAGAAGCATGTCACCAGAAGGCGCGCGGAGGGAACAGTCGAGGGCCATGTGACGCCGTGGCCGCGCGCGGAGGGTGCTGGCCGGACGGGCCATGGGGGACGGTGGTCCCAGGGGCGAAATGAGGCTCCCAGGCGCGCCGCGAGCCCAGTGCAGCGAGCCCAGTGCAGCGAGCGCTGTGCTGGCGCGGATCGTGGCGAGGCTGGAGAGCGAGATGGAAATTGGGCAGGAGGACGGTGGCCGTCGCAGCAGCAGCAGCCGGCAGCGAGGGACTGCCGACGAGGCGACCGCAGGCGGCCCCATTGGGCTAGCGGGCTGCCGGACGCGGCGGCGCCTCGGAAGGGCTGGGCTGGAGGGGTCGAACGGGCGCGGTCACATGGGCGGGCGGCGGCGGCGTATCAGGACGGCTGACGCAGCGGTAACACTGGGTACCTGGGCGTATTTTATGCGCAGGTGACATGCAGGGTGCGACGGCGGCGGCAGACAGGACACGGCGGACCCGCGCTCGTCGCCGCGGTCTGGGCTGGCAGCGAGCGGGCGAGGGGCGCGGGCGATGGGGTGAGGGCGCGAGGAGGCAGCCCGACCGAGTCAGCGTGGTGCCCCGGGGGTTCTGGAAGGAAACCTTCTTTGCTTCTCTCTGGCCAGGACGGGCTGCTGGCCAGCCCGGATCATGTGCTGCACAGGGCCGGCTCCTCGCTGCGTCTCCCCACGCCCAGCCTGCGACGCGGTTTGAGCCAGCAGGGCGCTGTGCAGGGCCCCGGGCGCGCACAGGCCCGGCAGCCACGCGGGCGCCGACTCTTCAGGACGCCCTCGCGGTGGCGGCGAGCATGGACGGAGCGTCGGGGGGCGTGGCGTGGCCGCGTCGTGGAGGGCGGCGGCGCGAGTCGTGCGGGCGAGACGGGCGGCCATTGTGCGCTTCACTTGGGCACTTGGGGGGGAGGGAGGGAGGCGGTGGGCGCGCTGCGTGCTCCGGCCGGGCTTGGGCGAGGGTGCAGCTGGTTCGCTCGGCCCCCAGGCCCTGTCGCGCAGGGGTCAGACCCAGCGTGACGGTCGCAGGCAAGGCTCTTTGGGGGTTGTGTGGCCAGGTGCATGTGCAGCCCGCGGGTTTATTATGTATATGGCTCGCGCTGCCCCGTCGTCGCCAGGCCCAGTCCCGACAAAGGCCCGCCAGCCCACACACCACCACCACC
>MU002386.1:0-17942 GCA_010093585.1 Melanomma pulvis-pyrius CBS 109.77
ATAATGTTAAGAACTGAAGAATTCTTATAGCATTCTCCTTGTGTTCAGAAGGGATGGTATGAAGGATTCTACTGTAGGTTTCATCCAGCGTTCTTGGGAGGGTGGTAAGAGCTTTCTCAAGGGTGCGATAGTCCAGGCAATTTTCTAGGGCGTCAATCTGACATGCAGCCCATCGGAACCTGTGTACTCTTAGTATATCTTTTGGTTTAATCGTATCTTTTGGGTTAATAGTATCTTTTGGCTTAATAGTATCTTTTGGCTTAATAGTATCTTTTGGCTTAATAGTATCTTTTGGTTTAATAGTATGGACTATGAGCGATAATTACAACTTACATGCCATTCGCTTCCTCCATAAGTCGGGTCTCAATCTCATCTAGGACATCTGGGTGGGATCGCCATCTCTTGAGCCCATCGCCCTCTCTAACCTCGGTATGAATGTATCTGCGAATATCGTCACTGATGAGGTCGCTTTGGATAGGTATTATATCCTCATTGTGAGCCAAGTCGCGCAGCACCGATTCGATGTCATGCTCCGGCCGACTTGTTACAAGAAGATGAACATTTCTTTGCTCCAAGTGTCGAAGGCCTCTTATCCACGAGAGTAACCCTTCTGTAGGAGGTCCTTTACGTGTTCTGCATTCGTCAAGGGCATCAAGAATAATCCAGACTTCCTTGACCTGATCTATCATTTGTAAGAGAACCTTACAAAGTGAGTCACAACTTGGCTGCTGATGATGGCAAGAAGAAAAGAGTGATTCTAGCTGTTGCTGTGTATCCTTGCGCTTGTGGTAAAGCTGAATAACAAGAGACCGGACTAAGTTTTCGACAGTTTGCTTGCTAGAATCGGTGAAGTCGAAGTAAAAGTAGAGCAGAGGTTGGTCTGGATAGGTTCTCTGGAGATGTTCGATGATGGTAGAGCTGAGAATTGTCTTCCCACACCCGGGAATGCCATGAAGCCACAGGAAGGAGTGTTGCTGTTTCTGCCATTTTTCGAATGCGCTACTCTGCAAGAACCAAAGCCCAGTGCCTTCTTGGCGTTGCTGTAATGCTTTGTTGTAGTTTGTTGATGGATCTGGTGGTGACAACCAACGACGGATTTCTTCTTGCTTTTGCGTAAATGTCAAATCTTGAACGCCGCGGTCTATAGTATGTACATCTTGCCTTACTTATATACTGTTAATATAATGCTTTACTAGTCTGATGGGGTAACTAACTAGAAGAAAGGACGTCACCAATCTTCCTCTCAGCCTCAATTTTGCTGGGTGGAATGCGATTCAAGAGATCCTTCGCATATGCAGCCGCAGTCATCGCAGCATATCCATGCCATTGATCATTTTTGTGTGAGTCAGAATAGTCGCACATTCCACGAATGACAAGACACGGAAAATGGTTTAATAGCCCCGCGGCCTCCATCTCAAAACACAAAATGTTGTGTTCTTTTGCTAGTGCGTCGCGCATAAGGGCATCCTTCATAAGTGAATTGGCGGAGGCAATGATGCCATAGTGGATCGATGGGTCATCCTCATCCTCCTCTCGAATACCTCGGGGCACGGTGTTCGCAGGATCATCACCACAGATATCGACACAGCTACCGTCTTGATCATGTGTATGTTCGTAGGTCGAGTTGTAAAGTCTATCAGTGTGTGGATCTGGTTGGCTATACTTCTTTCGCATCCTCTTATTGCGCTGTATAGCATTCTTCATGGCCTCTTCAAGATTATGCCCTTTGCGTTCGTACTGAGTTTGGAGACCATGAACCGCGGTTTGAAGAACGATTGGGACGTTGTTCTGGGACGGAATTCGTTGAAATTCATGACTTTGGATAGTCTTCCCAAAGTCGTACTGAAGAACCTCGCCTTGACCATTTTTGGATATGCCGACAACAACATCTCCTAGCCGAATGTCATTTCGCAGCATTGGTGCCCCGCCGCCTATGCCAACCATGAGACCGATCCTGATGTTTGGGAAACTTCGAATCATGTCTCTACCGACCATGGCGGCACTTGTTGTACCATATCGGCCCATTGGCAAGACTGCGATGACAACATTGTGATCGCCAATTTTTCCCAGTGTATAGTCGTTGTTATCTTTCGGGTCTTGGTACGCTGGTCGTGCATGTTCTTCGTCGAGGAACGATTGAGCTGCAACGGATTCGGTACTGAGAGCGCAGATCCAGCCCACAGTATAGTCTTCGGGGTTTGACATATTTCTACAATGCGTTACGGTATTGGATATCACAATCTAAATAATAGAATATAACAAGGCACACGTACGCTTGGGGAAAAGGGATGTGTGAGAGAGTTGGAAGTGGAGTTGAGAGGGGAAGCAGACTTCAAAAACGCAGTGGACGGAGGGGTGTTGACAAGGCTGAAAATGTCCTGTTTGGCAAATCATTGGACGGCAGAGCTGCAAGAGCGGCATACACGGCGTGGCAGAGGGGATCAGCTAAAAGATAAATGCAGCAGGCGGAGGGGTATCAACAAGGCTGAAATGTCTTGTTTGGTGAATCATTGGATGGCAGAGCTGCAAGCGCGGCATACACGGCGTGGCAAAGGAATCAGCTGAGAATCTCCCCGCGCCACAGTCATTCAGTCAGCATACCCAAATACTCAATGTATAATAAAAAAAACAGATAGAACTATCCTTCTTCCATATTGCTATTGGTCGATCATCACCACTTTTGGGTGGTAAAAATGGAATACAATAAGTCAACCTTCTCTACTGTGGTAGGCTAGAAGGCAATCCGAAGGATAGCTAAGGCTGTATATTTATTCTTTAACAAACTGGCCTCAGATTCCTACACCTTTATCAGGCCTTACTTAGTATATTGGGCGTCGCATGATCTTTTCTTTTCGCCCGCTTCATTGTGTCTGTAGTCTCGACCTTCAGCCTTGCGACCCTTCGGGAGATTACCGTAGTTAAGCCTGACCTTACGGATTGTGCCTCACCGTAATATGGCGCGGAAGGCATAATTACAGGTTCATCCGATCGAGCTTTACCGGTTGGATAGGCTTGCAGGAATGTAAGCGATGATTGCGCCACCATTAGCGCCTAGATCGAACAAGGCAACAACTTAGGCCGTTATATCATGCGTAGTGTCATCATCCTGATCGCCTCTGGCCGCAATTTTGCCACGGATAAGAGTATTCTTGTCAAGAGGTTTTGCTGTTCCCTACATTTTAACGCCTACGGTCTTATCCTTACTTTTCAACGACAGTTCTACCCGTAGATCACAACCCTAGGTCACAACCCTAGGTGACAAACCGGTTGTACTAAGAAGCTACCTAAATATATCAAAAAAAAAACCGGAAAAATGGACGTTATTGAAGTTTCAGAAGGACGCAACTTTCGAAAATCTACGTGGCAAGCTGAACTTGCGCCTGGGGTGGTCCGTCCACATGCTGCAGAAGAACCCCGCATTATGTAAAATCCCACGGATACAAGCAGACAGCGATGGGCCATGTACTAACAATAGAAAAGATTTGGAACCGCACTGGGCTTCAGCAATGTAATCCAACAACTACACGAAACAGACACGGGTCTGCCGTTCGAATTTACTTCCATGATTTCCAGGGACTTGAATGGTCACTTTGGCAGCCGAGAGAGGGAGAAAATAGACGGCGAAGGCATGTGTCACGGTGAGTTTTCGATATTGATGTAAGAGGGAAAATAAGAGGCTGACCTCGTGGTAGAAATGTGGTATACCTTTAAGATTAAGCAGGTGATCAACAGTTCAGCCAAGGTTGAATACTATTGGACACAAATATCCGTCTTCGCCAGATGGAACGTACAAAACAGCATGGGCTTGATCCTTTGCTTAGACTGCCCGGCACCGGCACTCGAAGACTTGAAACGAAATCTTGTGCTTAGGAAGATCTCCTCTTCCACCTGCCACGTGCGATTCCTAGAAACAGTGCGGGATCTGTACAACTATTCAGTCTGGTCTCTCCGAGACTATGTCAGAGGATTAGAGCGGGTAGGTATTGTCCAGTAAGCAACGATAGAATACGGTCTAACTGAACAAGGACCGCGACCGGGAGCAAGGATTCACGCCAAACTTCGTACATCTCCATGATATGGCAAGGCATCTAATTCACTCCAACGAGACTCTGCAAGTTGCGATTGAGACCATTCAGAGTATACGAGCTAGATGCACTCACATGAAAGAGAGCAACTTTGACGATCAAACCTATGCACTGCAGAAAGAGCTTAAGGCTATAAAATGCCGGTCTGAGTCGCTCAGGGAGCGACTCCAGAACGAAATCAACCTAGTAAGCAATTCTTGTATATCATGCGAAATTTACGCCATCTGACGAATCCAGGCGTTCAATCTTGTAGCCCAAAGAGAAAGTAGGATCATGGTTGGATTGGGTAATGACTCTCGGAAAGATAGCAATACCATGAGCTTCATCGCCGTGGTAGGCCTCGTATATCTGCCCGGGACATTCATATCGGTAAGTCGTATGAGATCAATATGCTCACGCGCCAAAGCCCCTCATGAAGCGACATACTAACTAGATCAAGGGGTTATTTGGGACAAACTTTTTCAACGTCACTGGCGAACCTGGACAAGAAAAGTGGTTGATATCGAATAACTTTTGGTTATATTGGGCACTTACGATCCCGATCACGTTTGTAACAATCTTCAGTTGGGTACTTGCTTTCCATGGAAAGGATTTGAGGGAAAGAACGATGGCACGAATAAGAAGGTCGAGGATATTCGGTAAGGAGAGTGTTGTGTTTAGCTTTTAGGTCTAGTGTCCGTTGTGGAGTTAGCTTTCAGGTAACCGTATCAGGCGAGGTAGTATCGATATTGTGCACGCAGAGCCAACAAAATAAATTGTCACTAAAGTATATCCTTATCTTTAAACTACTCAATCAAACTCTGGCTCGAAGCAGGCGATTGTTATACTTTCCACAAAGAGACTTTTCGTTTAATATCAGCATATGAACTGTTTCACCACCGTCTCCGACCTTATTTTCCTTGTTTTTGGGTATCATATTTGGGCCAGCTATTATTGATTCCCTCTGAGGGTATACAAGGCTGAAATAGCCTCGTTATCAATTCATTAGAGAAAATCACGGAGTTGCAAGGATGAATCAGATGAAATGATTTGCCAACTACCCCAAAGATATTCTACATTCCACAGCAAAGAGAAGTGCTCAACACCCCTCAGCCAAATCAACTAAAACAAAACCCCCACCCAGACATGGACCAACAAACCAACGCCAATGAGATGGTTTAGTCATGTGTATAAAGTATAGCGATAGAATCAAAACAGAAGGAGTGACAGGAATGGGAAAGAATGCTTTTGTGGAGACGAGTTTACAGGCCTGAGTCGATCTTGGGATAAACTGGGTTCTGGGCATACAAGTTCCAGTTCGAGCACGTCTTGTCCCAGTTGGCGTCTCCGAGCGGCGACTGGTCCTTGGCTTCGAGGAACTGCACGGCCAGACCATCGGCTACATGCCAGGCGATGTGGCAGTGCATCTGCATTCGTTAGTATGTGACGTGGGAGTCAATGAGGAAGAAATGCTCACCAGCCAGGCTCCTGGATTATCAGTTGGGAATGCAAGAGCGAGCCATCCACCACCGGGCAAGAGCGCAGTGTCACGACGCGGCGGGTTCTGGTATGTCAGCGTCTTAGGTGTGTTGTTGATGTCGAAAGTGCCAGAGCCTTGGCCTAGGACGTAGAAATCATGGCCATGTAAGTGGATCGGGTGCGGGATGGGAACGGGCGTGCCAGGCGTTTCTTGGATGATCCAGAATGACCACTATGGATGTTAGTGTCAACGCCCGCAAGTAAAAGAAATTGCATGCTATGCAACTTACAATGCCTTCATTGGGGATATCGATCAAACTAAAGGACTTGGGATAGCTAGTGTTTTTGTCCTTGACATATTGGAGCGTTGGCTTGTCCCAGTTCACGTTGATCTGCACTTATGTTAACAAAGGGCAAAGACAACATAAGATGGTGTGATGGACTTACGGCAGTGAGATTAATTCCCCACACGACAATATTCTGACCATTAGTCGTAATTTGCTGGCGAGACAGATCGACTTGGAGATTGCCAGCTTGCTTGATGAAGTCATCACTGCTGCCGACGGTGTTGGCAACCCAGGGTACTAGTGGGCTTTCGTCCTTGCAGACTGTCGGTATAGTAAAGGCCGTCGAAGTCGGGTCAGCGACAGTGACAGTATCGTATGAGAAAACGCTTCGGCCGTAGAATTTATTTGAACTAGCGCAAACGCCAGCAACTTCAGCTCTGAACCAGTAGTTGCTGGCTGTCTGGTTGGCGTTGATGATAACATCGTATCGCTGACCGACAGCAAGGAGAACCCAGTTGGTGACATAGGGCTTGATGGGAATCAAGTCGGAGGAAATGACTTGGAAAGGGTGGTTGTCGAGGGAGACGAAGAGGTTGTTGTCCACGCTAGTGTTAATGAGACGCAGGCGATATTTCTTTCCTTTCTTAAGGATCTTCTGGCTGTACGCTCCACCGCCGGCAGCGTTCTTGTTAAGACCACTGATCATGATATTGTCGGCACTTGGTGGTCCGCGGCCCTGTTGCAAGTTGGCTGTACTTTGGATGCCAACCTGCCATGCGGTGGGATAGTAGTAGTCGTTGACGGTAATGGGGCCCATGTCGATGTCGTAATTTGCTGAGGCAGGTCCATTGATGACAAGGGGACCAAAGGCCCCATCACCGTACTGATTGCTAAAATGCGAATGGTACCAAGTCGTCCCGTGCTGGGTTGCTTGGAAGGTGTAAACCTTAGTGTCGAAGGGAGCCAAGGGACATTCAGTGATTCCAGGGACACCATCATTGGGACAATTTTTCAGCATACGGATGCCATGCCAATGGACACCGGTGCCATTGCCGGAGAGTGAATTCTTCACGGTAACTTGAATGGTGTCGCCCCAGTCTAGTTCTTCCGTTAGACAGTTTCCTAATGGTGAGAAGGTTTGCCACTTACTGGCTGTGATAGTAGGCCCAGGATATTGATTGTTGAATAGTTGGCAAGGCTTCGATCCATGTCCATCTGGATTGCAAGTGCCATTGGTGATTTCCAGAGAGTACGTCACCGTCTTACCTGTCGTTGGCCATTTGGCATCAAAATCAGTGGCAGCACTATAGCCGCTGGACCAACATGTTCTTGTCAGGGGGCCATTGGTACATGCAGAATCTGCCACCCTTGTAGACGTAGATGTGGCAGTTGTAGAAGTTGCTTGTCGTTTTACAACGGTATTTGGAGGACCCTCTGGCCCCCAAAGATAATGAACCTCCGCAAAAGAAGTGGAGGCCAACGCCACCAGGCAAGTGCTGATAACGCTAAGGAAGCGCATCTCAATGCGATTCGCTGGCTAGTTAGGGGATGTTGGGGAAGCTCGGCTAGTCACAGAGTAACAGACTATCTAAAGAATGAAGAGTGAACTATGCTGAGCTCAAAACGAAAGATCAGATATGAAAATGAAAGTCGAACTGTGGGATGATGGAGCAAGATGCAGGGAGGAGGACACTACATATACTACTAAGGCCCAATAGCTTCAGCACGGGCATAAAGCGGATAGATAGCTGGCATTACCAAATCGTCATGCTTTGCCAGGGCTGCCATCGGATCACTCGCGGCTAGAATCACTCATAACTGGTCGAGGCAGTGGCGATGGCATCCATCAATGCAGTCATGAATAACACAACCAGGGAACGGGTTCTAGCATAGCATAGGGCGAGAACGAAGCGATCTGAGACGCACGAAGGGTGCCTGACGAGCACCGGTGGAGTGGACGGGGCGGGAATGGAACGTGGAGGCCGAACGAATCAGACGCAAGACGATGGAATCTAGTATTAAGACGTGCAAGCTCGTCGGATCCCCAATTCATTGACAATGGGAAGGTATTTAAGGATGTGGGGCTGAAGCAAGTGAATGACACCAATCGCAGACAAGAAAGGCATGATGCGGTTGAGGCTAAGGGTGAGAAATGGAGGTCGCCGACTAGCTGCCACAGCTCAGGGCAGTCCCGCCAGATGCGATGCCTAGACATGCGAGTGATTTCCAAGTCCGAGAAACTGTGGGTTGACAAGCTTTTGGCGTCTGTCTGTGTGGTCGTACTAAGGCTCGTATGCTGCCATACTATTTTACTGTTCCTAGTAGTCTCCGTACGAAGCTCAGCAACACAAGACCCCGAAAGCTAGGACAGCAGTGCGTTCTCTAACATTCGACAGGCTGTGGATGTAGTAAGGTAGTTTACCCGTGGGAGCTGGAGTATACACGCCACTTCCTCCGACTTCCTCCGCTGGAAAGGCTGATGTGGAATGTCATCGAAGATGGACCCGCTGGTAATAGTGCTGCAGTGACACGTAGGCCGTGCTTGCATGCGGATGTCGGAGCCACACAAAGGCCCAAAGCGAGCGGCTTACGGCGGGGCTTTCTATTAGTTGTTCTCGTCGCAGAGAGAGTGAATTCATGGAAGAGTTGTTGATAGATGGGCGGAGGTTTGGACAAGCGAGCCCCGAAGCGTAATGCACAAAACAATACGCTAGCGGGCCCGGTGAGACGTAGCGTTACCAGATACGACATAGATTCGCTTACCTCGAGCTGACCCTGTCAGCGCATCATCGACAACACGAATTCTCCAACACTCGATCGGTAATGCTTCGCCCACTCTGCTGTTTCTGCTATTTCTGTATGCCTAGAATGTCAAGAATTCTGCGTGTAACCCATCTGCGCAAAAGAGGCGCACAGCCAAAGCCTCTCGTCCTTCCAACTCTGCATCACCACCCGCACGTGCACAATCCTTCAGTGTCATCGGAGCACCGTTCTCGCAACGCACTACCACCAACGTTTAGTTTGGGTGGGACATGACGAGGCTATCGGACTTCGACCGTCGCGAACCGGTTGCGGAGCGCCTTTCCCTTACGCACCTTTCACATTAGGTCTGGCTGTATTCGCTTATGATCACCGATTGAACCAGCGTAGGTAGTATGGTTCAACACATGGTAGCTTCTTACTCTTTTTGAGATGAATTTCTTTAAGCGACTCTGTCTGGTCGCATCTTTATGTCTCCCGGGAAGATTACCACGTGCATATGACAAGCACAATTGCATCGTCTTCTGCCCTGCAGTCTTTGACATATCCATGGATAAAAATATCACGGGTGCACAACAGAAGGCGGCCATGATGTCCGGGTACCTGGGCTCCAGAGCCAGCATCGAGCCTGCTACTTGAAATGGCTCCCCACCATTCTCCCCGAAGATTCGGGTAAAGCATCCAGTAACTCGAATCCGGGCTGCTTATGTGTCAAGCGCCCATAGATGCAGTGTGGCTGAAGTGTGCATTTCGTCGCACCCTAGCGCCAGGCATGTGTTCCGAAATATCTAACGAGCGAATGTCTACGCGCAAGGTTATTTCAAGAAGGGAACGAGATACGAAGAAAAGGTTGGATCGAACGATAGTCGTTTGACCATGAAGCTGTTTAGAGCAACAAGCTAGCATAAGCCAAGTCAACTCGAGGCGGGACGTTGAACTTGGTTGGGTTGTGATTAATACCGCGATCGTCCCGTCCCGTAATATTATTCGTCATAGTGCCTCACTAGTATGCATCCAAATATAGCGATTATCTTGAGTCGATACGATAGCTGTCGACGCCTAAGAGAGCACCGGAGAACTTTGGCGTCAAACCCTGTAGCAGTTGTTCGTCGATATTATTTTGGATGCATAGTTCCACCTGGGCAATGTTTTATGCACCACTTTCTTCGCACAGTATCAATTCTAAGGGTCTTGTTCTCACCTAAAAGTCATATTCAAAAAAACAGGGTTTTACTTGACGCTTTTGCACAACGCGCGAAATGATCCAACCCTCTCGGGTCTTTCTGCTCCTCGTCTGTCCTTGCTCGGCACATGCCAGCCATTATGTTGTGCTCCCATCAATCATCAGCTTGGAGGAGATGTGGGTCGTAATGGGGCGTTTACTAAACTTCTCTCGGTTCTACACGTCAGACGTCGTCTTTGATTGCGGGAAAAATAACGGGCCTCAACTCGAGTAAGTACAGCTCCGCCTTTGTGCCCAGACGTGCCCTGCCAATACTCCATTCTCGGCGGAAACGGATGTCCGAGCCTTTCATCTTGCCTATCCCGGAATCGGCCTGCGAATTGGTTCTAAGCTGCCCACTACGCTCAGTGAGGCCTTCTTATAGTTCCTACAATTCTCGCTCCTTTGAGTTTCTGACAAGGGACTTCTCAATACCTCGTTCCCCTTCAATCACTCCATTGTTTAATACTCTTTTCTTTCGTCTAACACTCACCTTATACCAGCCATGTCTCTAGTCCCTTCGCTCACCTCGACTTTTAGCCTGGTGGCTCTTAGCATGTTGGCTCTTAGTGTAATAACTGTGTTAGGTGATGACTACCCGACATGTTTATCCTACGGCATGGACTTTCAGAATGGGCAGTCCTACTTCCAGAACTCACTGTCCTCGGAAAGCTTCACATTCGTTACACAGTTTCTTTGTATGCGTATTCCTTTGATTCGCAAGTCCTGTATTAAATACTGACGCATACAAGATTGCCAAAATGATATTGCTTACAACATTCTCATCGACCCCAACGGTGACCAAACGCTATGCTCTAACACGAACTTGCAGCCGGATGACACAAACCAACTGTCCACTTGGTACGTATTTTCATATCCAAGCCGTATTTGAACATCGTTGACCTAGTACAGCCCTATTCAGAAGAGCCAGCTGTTTTCTGGTAGCTGGTCTATTGTCATCATGAGCAACAATGGTGATGCAGGCTCAGTTGCCTATGAGCGTGACTTCGAGCTGTCTGTTGGACCCCAGTCCACTGTCACCGTCAGTTAGGCAATATGAGTACTTCAAATCTATGTACTGACACTCGATTAGTACACGCCAACTGTCACAATCACAGCTATCACTACGCCCCTTTCCAGTAAGTGAAGATAATTTTCCACGTCCGGGAAGACCTTATTTAATATAATGTAGCGGCAACCACAACCACTACGCAGACTGTCGTAACAGTGTTGGACCCCAGCACGGTCACCAACCCATCCACTACCGTGACACCAACTAAAACCGTAACGCCACGTCCAGTGCTCACGACGACAACTAAGGCACTCCTGACCATCAAGCGCACCTCATACAGCGTCAACATTGCCAAAGAAACAAAGACGAAGACCGCTAGCTGCAGGACACCCACACGCCAGGCTGACCACGATCCCACTGCGACGATCCGCGCGACCGTCGGGCCGGCCGCCACGATGATCGGCCAAAAATTCCGCCGCGAGTTTGAAGAGGAGAAGGCACGCTTTGTCGCCGTCAGGGCTGCTCGTCTGGCTCAGCGTGCTCCGGACCCACAGCCTCTCGTCGTTACTGACATGAACACATCGGATTACCCTACGTCTACCACCACGAGCACCGCCTCAGCAATCACCGCGACAATCACGACTACCAGCTTGACTACCGTGACTAGCACGCCGCCCCCGATCACCGTGCTCTCGGGCAAAGCTACTGCCAAGGTTGTCACCATCACGGCGTCCGTGTCCACTATTATACTCACCAAATGGACCATTGCTACGAGCGTCACGACCAAGGTCTTCAGCTATATGTATGTTTTCCCCCTCTCACATGTCTTCTCCACATTTCCCACTGACTTCCCTCTCAGCGTCACGGTCACTACTACCACTACCCCCTCGGCGGTTGCCACTGCTTGCAAAAAAGCCGGCGGTATTCTATATTAGACTTGAAACTCCCCAGCCTTGTTTCCACGTCGGTTAGAGAAGGTTTGATAAATCACAAATGGACTCGATCAAAGGAGGTGGTGCGGGGTTATTGTTTGATTGATTTCCTGTTGGTTGGTATTCCGATTAGACGTTTTCCTATATACCTGGCGCAAGTTCTGTTTTCAAGACTTGCCGTTACCAATATGTATTATGTGATTCCAAATCTTTCTACTAGTGAAGGGACGGTTGGAGAAATACTTTTGTGAACAGAGAGCTTTCACGCAATCTCATACCAACCAAAAATCCTACTCAACTCGAAAGTGGTCGAAATATTAATAGTGAACCTCATCCAATCACGTGAGACGTCAAAACGTACAACACTAATTTCAAACTTTGAGTATCAACCAAGCATCAATATTCTGTTTGCTTCGAAACTATTCCTAAACTATAACGTATGACAAACCTTTCCCCAGCGCAAATATCAGCCTTGGAAACTTCGAATGGCGCACACTAAATCACCGACCGACGCTGGGAGTCCAAGAAGCGATTTGCGCAGATCAGCTCAGCTAACCACTTTTCAAATTCAAGGTTCTACCCAAACTTCCATCTGCAAGCACTAATCTACCACCGCACAAAGAGGAAGGTAAAGGGCACGAGATCCTCATTAAGCTACATCTCGTGACTGTCATACACGCCACATGCATCCGAAACCTACTACGTCGACTACAACGGCAATAGTAAGACCTTAAACGGTAAGACACTATCCCCCGTTCCCCCGTTCCTGCATTTCCCCTCCCACGATCCGAGGCGCTGGATCCCACATCCCAGCTCGACCTCTTACGACCGACGTCAGGCAGTGCTAGGACAGGGTAGACAGTCTTGTTCCTGCGTGACGCGTCTTTGGTTGCGTTTGCAGACAAACAGGCAGGGACCGGGGATGTGTCAGAGAAGCTTGTTCGGACGTCGTCTGGGGACTATGCTGACTATGTTGTGCGTGCGGATCCCTGTTCGTTAGATCCACGAATACTGGCTTGTGCCAGATACAATGCCCATGTTCGCAAAGAACAATTTTCCAAAACGGTGAACGTTTAATCTGGCCCATATAGAAGAGCTTTTACATTATAGTGTTTGTATTTTTGACGCGTCGTATAGCATTGAGCCTGCAGTGACAAAAAAGATCGAATATACTCCTTCCTATCAAGAAAACGCTGTAGCACAATCTCATCTCCTCTCCTCTCCTAACTCTGACTCCAGCCCTAATTCCTCCCTATCCATCATTTTCTCCCATCCCCTTGCCCATTCAACGAAAATAGATGCCACAAAAACTCACATCAATATGCACAGAAGCAAATATCCCACATCGGTCCCATCCCATCAAACAGACCCACAGCGAAATCCCCACGCAATGCACCAATGAGACTCACGTCTACATCAAAGACCTTTCATGAAAACCTCACGCTCTGTGGCTTTCGGCGACTCAAAACGCGTTGAGAGGATCTACAAGGCATACATTTCCGACTGGAGGAACAAGTGGAAGAACACTGTATGCTGATATATACGATCATATATAGAATCCCACTCGTACGGTTAAGTAAGGTCAACCGCTACACCACACACGACCATGCCCCCGCCCCCACAATTCTCACATCCAGTCTCCAAACAACCCTCGTCCAGACTCCCTCCCTCCAAACACATCGTCAATTCCCCAATCCTCCCGTCACTCCCCCCACCATCGAAGCCCTTAAACCCCACAAACACCACAACCATCTGCAACCCTCCCTTCGAACGACAGTACGCCCAGCACGACATACACCGTAAAGCACCACCAGCGTATCAAGATATCAATTCAGAACCCCCAGACCAGACCCACACACTACCAAGCAATCTACCAACCCCCACTCCCTAGAACCTCACGCACGCTCAGAACTAGCTAACTAGCTAGCTTCGCCATGACATACGTCGCTCTACTGAATCTCGATCTCATTTCGACAGTTCAAAGTTCAGATCCCCACACGCCGGCCGTTGGAGACAAAGTGCAACGAAGCATGAGAGAGCTTGTTGTAGACAGCTATGAGCGGTCCTATGTGAAAGGTGGTGTGGTTGAGTGGTGGATATCGCCGGCTGGCTCGATATAGACCGGAAGGTCGAAGGGCTGGCTGGCTGGGCATGAACACGACAGAGGGACTACCTTACCAGACTATTGATGTGTTGATAGTGGTCACTGAATCAAAGTTGTGCTTGGACTGGTTTATGAATTCACGGAACCTCAGAAGCGGACTCACACGGTAGGACGAACGAAAAATAGGTAGAACGCCATATCTAATTCACCAACGTGTCTCCCTCTACAAAGAAAGTAGAAGCGAGATATTATAACTAACACATAATGGGGAGGGGGGAATCTCATACTCATCATCACAAAAGCCAGAAGAAAGGAGACGGCCAGACGCGCAAGACTCGCCTTGGTATCGGAATCCTTCTGCGTTGCCCATAGCCAGCCCAAACCTAAACGCCTCATAAATGCCCCTGTACAACCCAACCCAACGCGCGGAAAAAGTAGAATTGAACGGCACCCCGCTCTAGAAAGTCGGGTGATGGTGGCTATGCCAGGATACGGAGGCAAAGCTAGAATGGGGGACCCGATAGGTGCGAACCGGAGAATAGAGCTGAGATGAAAGGAACCCGAACCTCAGGAAATGGTGGCTGTGGAGCTAATGCCGTGTACGCTACCGCCACATTAGATATTCCGAAGAAGCCACCCCGGGCAATACGCGGTAGTGTGACCAAGACTGAGGCGCATGTACATATGTATGCAAGGTCGGAGGATTAAAGTTTCTACTGCTGCGGTCTGCCGATGCCTTGCTTCGCCTACAAGAAATATTAGTTCCGATATTGTCATGCATGTAGGACGAGGAGAGGCGCTGAAGTCGAGTGTGGTAGGAAGAGGCCATGCGACATCTTCTACCCAACAATACTCAACTTCCTACCTCCTCTAGACACGGCAAATATGCAGATCGTATCTGCAGGCAGAGCGACTCACCTTCATCATTTCAATCCTCTGCTTCAAATTTTGCGTAACCTCGGCAGCGCGTTTCCAGCTCTCGGCGCCTGCACTGGCTTGCGATTGTCGAGTCGTTTCGAATTGGCGAGGTGGTTCCATACTGCTCGCGCTAGTTTCCGCTGGGCTTAACCTTCCGCCTCGCGATGACATGGACGACATGGCACTCTCTCTTCCTACACCATGACGCAACGGACTCAGCTTCCCACTCAGATTACTCCCGGGACGGGAAGAACTATCAAAGTTCTCCTTACCTTCACCATTAGGACTCAGAGGCCCATTGGCAACGCCTCTAGCCCGTCCGTAAAGTCCCTGACTGCCGTACCCCGAGTCGCCATATCGTCCACTTCCATTTGAGTCGGTGTAGATTTGCTCTGCGAGATCCGTGGGCGGGGGAGAGGTTGCGCGGACCTGGCGGCTAAGTTCGCGCTTGAGACGGTCCACTTCCCTTCGCTGATTTTGCACAGTTTGTTCAGCGGCTTCATAGTCACTGCGGGCACGGACTAGTTGCGTCTCCTTTGCCTTGATTGAGAGAACATCGCGGGTATGGTCTTCGATCAGCTGGGCGTTCTGATTTTGAAGCTCGGAAATCTGTGAGTTGAGGTACGTCCTCTCGGAGCGCACGTCCTCGTTCTGTCGCCGCAGTCTTTCTACTTCGGCACGGAGTTCATCCAGCTCAGCACGCTCGACGAGACCGAGTCCGGTGGGCGCTTGAGAGATAGGCACTTGCATCTGCTCGACCTGAGGCTTTCCGAGTGGCCGACCTGCAAGACCTCGTCCGGCCAGGCCAAGCTTAGGTGGAGCTATTGGAGCTTCGTCCTCGAGCGGTGGCGATACTACCGCCCTTCTAGGTGAAGGAGCCACAAGTGCAGATCCTGGCTTCTTTAACCCTCCCAGGCGAGAAGGTGGTGCTAGACCTGACTTTGGAGCGCCTAACTTGGAGGGTGCGGGCCGAGAAGTTGGCTTCGGTGCCAGTGGTGCTGTTGGCTCTGGTTCTTCTCGCGGTGGCGGTGGTGCTGCAGCAGCAGCAGGGGGCGCTCGCTTTTTAGTGCCAATGGGGGGTTTCTTTCCAAGTGGTCGCTTTCCAGCCGGTGGAGCCACGGGCTTGGGCGCTGCAACTGGCTTTGGCTTGTACTTTGCCTTTACCTCTGCAGTCTCAAAAAACTCCTTGATCTTAGTCTTTCGGATCTCGTCAAGACCGTCGAGGTGGGGGCCCATCATGCGATCTCCCATGATCTTCCAAAGAGTTCCAAAAACTTCGGCCGCAGCAGCTCGCTGAACTTCTTGTGACTCGGTCAACAGCTTGGTAGATGAGTCGGCAATAGACTTGACTTCGGCGGCTGAAGGGACCTCTCTAGTAGTCTTTAGACACCTGATGAGGAATCGGGTTGTCTCGAGTTTTACTTGCGGATTCTTGTGTTTCAGGCATTCTGATATGTCCTCTAGGCAGTCGGTAAGTGTGCTTGAGGCGAAAACAGCATCTAGAGCAGCTCCTAATGAATCGGTAACTGCCTGCTTCTTTTCTTTCAGTCGCTCCAGTATGGGGCCCATGATTTGCGACCGGTACTTGGCAAACTTCTTGCGCAGCCCTTTGGCTAACAGCTCAACGCAGTTTGCTGCCGTCATTACAACGGAAATATTGGCGTCTTTCATGGATTTTGCAAACCCCCGGATCAACTCATCGAATGGGCCTTCTGCTATCAGGGGATGATTCAGGGCTTTTTGGACCTCGTCGAGCGTCTCTTTTCGATCCTTCCACTTGGATGAAGCGAGCTTCTCGGTGTAGTCCTGCGGTATTTTTGACAACACGTCGACGGGGTCGAAGTCGGGCTCGAGATCAATGACCACCTCTTCCTCCTCCTCTTCCTCCTCCTCTTCGGCACCGGCTGCCATGGCAACCTCCTTTGCTGCTTGCTGAGAGCGGAGTAGTCTCTCCTGCTTGGGTGCTGGCTCGTCTTTCACTTTCTCAAACAGCTTGTCCAGATCTTGCTGTTGAATCGGCTTCAGATCAGCCCAGAACAAGGGCTTCATTGCCTCTTTCAGCCATCGGTACAGCTCGACGGTTAATTCTTGGGCCTTGGCGCGAACATTCTTATCTGCGTGGCCGTAGATTTTGGGCAGAGCCTTGAGCACAGACTTTGGCTCGATTGTTTTGCAGCCGTAGGCGTGATATAGCTGCGTTAGTGCGTCCAGTGTAGCGGCGATGACCTTGGGTTGCTTGTTTGAGAGTGCGGGCAGTAGCTCTTCGATTATAGGGTCTGGCTTGTCGAGTTCGACATACAACATCAGCGCCTCGAGGGCTTTTTGCTTCGCCACGGCTCGAGTGGATGACAGACATTTCTCGGCGATCACGGAGACGGTGTGCTGTCGCGTCCTATACAATTGTTTATCAGCATCTCATGCTGAGTACAGCCCCGCGGGAGAGTACCCACCGTGTGCAACCCTGTGGTCCTGCGATCTCAAGGAACGAACACAGCGCAGCCAAGCCTTCTTGCTGGGCTGCAACATTGGCGTCGCCGACTACGCCTTTCCATATGCCCGCATCTTGAACGAACTGGCGCACGACCGGGTCGGCCTCGCTGGCGGCAAGACTGAACTCTTTGGCGGCCGCCTCGTAGCCCTCCTTCCGGACCTTCCAGTTCTTATGGATGAAGCGGTCGGGGAGCGGGAGCGCGGTGAAGTCCTCCTCGGCGTCGGCCATGGTGGTGTTGTGCGGGTTGGGCTGCGAGGGGTATTCGATGGAAGAAAGGCTGGCAGAGGGTCAGTCGCAGTGTGGGAGAGGGGAGAGTGGGACCGCGGGGAGTGAAGTGCCCAGAGGCGCCCGCGAGAGGGAGAGAGTCGGATTGCATGGCGTGTAGCACGAGCACAACGTGTGTTTTGGCCGGGACTGCAGGCGGCAGCAGCGACTGGGGGCGACTTACTGCGAGAGGGCGGATTCCGGGGGGCAAGATGGAGTGTTCGCACGCGTCCCAGGGGCAGTTTAGCTGCGATGGAGCGTGTCGTAGAACCGTGGTGGGCGTGGAGGGGCGTGGAGGGAGTTTTGTTAGTGTGTTGGCCTGGGGTGGTTGTTTCGGCAACGCCCTCCTGCATCATCGCCAAGAGCCGCGACAACACCCTGGCCATGCCGTCTTCATTCACTAACATTC
>MU002387.1:0-17877 GCA_010093585.1 Melanomma pulvis-pyrius CBS 109.77
AAGGGTTCTGGGGGGAAGGGTAACAAGGTCGGTTGACGGGGAGAAGATGGACGGGTGGGTATTGCTGGCGAGGTGAAGCTTCTCAGGGCGTGGAGAGCGAGGTGGAGGTCATGCACGCATAGCTAGACACGGGGGGGGATGACATGTGCCGGTATCTGGAAACAAGAAACTTTGGGGGTTTGTTTTTTGGCTACGGCCGTTTGAAGGAGTTCCTTCGGATTCGGAAGCCTGTGGAATTCCTGTCGAGTGCTCCCTCCCTCTGCTGCGTCCGAAACCCCCCTGGTCATGAACCCCCAACATCCATTCCAGTCCACCATCTTCCAATCTTCACAAGGCCTCCTCGCCAGCATTCTTGGCCTCCGGTTTCGCCCCGCCTCCCTATCTCGACGCCAACATGACCGCCAAACACCAAAGGCCTAGCGGGAGAAAGGGCACGTACATGGAACGCGCCAGGGTGGTCACGGTCGCGGCTGCCTACACGTCCGGTTTTATGGCTCGGTTGAGGCGGCCGATCGTTACCATGACCGCGTTGCACGGCTTCGTGTGTTGAACTGCTGTGCGTATCCGAGACCTGGCTCAACATTTCGGGATGCAGATCGTCCCCGCATCGTATACACGCTCGCAGGCTTGCTGCCTTGAGGGTGTCCGTGTAGGACATTGATGGCCGATAATACTACTTGTGCTGACGAGATAGATGGAGATGCTCTACGAGCACGACCCGGACAACTAAATCGAACTGGGTCATGTCCACAAAGAATAAAGAAATAGCTTTTGCAAGACAAGACACATGCCTACTTCAAAAAAAGTTCGGAATTATCAGTTAAAGTTGAAGTTGACATCTGCTGCGCAACGGTCACTGTTCCTCAGTCAGTGTCTGATCGAAATGCACGATCTGCGTTCGGCTATAGTCCATATGTGTACCACTATACGTGCAATGCAGGCAGTATCGATAACGCACCTTTTGCACACTCACACGCACACAGCATACTACTCCCTCCCTCACGGCAGTGCCCCCCGAACTTTTTCTCAAATCACTTACTACAGCACAAGAAGCCGTACCTCTACAGCTCCCGGAACTTTCCATTCCATCCACCCTCCCACCTCCCCCGCTTCTCATCCATCATCTGCACCCTAGTATAGCCCTCCAAACACACCATTTTCCCACTAGGCAGCCCATCTACCACCAACGTCACCACACATACTAGATCATCTGTCCTTTGCTATCGTCCGGCCGTTTCAAGCATGTCGTGCATCCGGGTGCACTGTAGCCGACTAGCCGCCCTAAGTGGCTCGGTTACGGGTGGGCTTAGTGGCCGCTGTGCGACGTTGCACCCACCCGTCTATCGATCGGTTGATCTATTCTTCATCTGCAAGTTCGGGTCATCTGTGTCTCAGTGGATGGCGCAAGTTGGTGGCGAGTTGCGATAATGCAGATAGTTATGAGTTTCCGGATTAGGGAGGGAGTGCGTAGAGAGGGATGAGCATGTGAACAGAAACGGGGTGCAGCGTCGTGTACCAGAATGTATGTGTTTATGCAATATTAGGAGTCTCTTAATATTTACTTGTACTGCATCGTTTGGGTGGGCGGATCTGAGGATGTTTGCGGGCCGCTATAGCTTATCCCTTTGCTGCCGTGCTTGCACTGCCTCTGAGTCCTCAGGTGTGGCGCGGCCTAGGACCAGTCTCCTACAGCATCTTATCAACCTGTCCCTCCTACCTGTCTTTCCCCTTTCCGTATCCTACACCAGCTTTATTCCCACGTTCGATCCCTTCCACACCAATTCATTGTCTCGCCCATGTCTCATCTGAAGTTGAGACAGGTCGAGGCTGCAGGGCTTCATGTAATGTAACCTGTCAAATCTGCAGTTATCTCTTAATCCTTCCCTTACATGTACATACAGAACACGGATATGCCAGCTACTGCAAAGGGAGCGGTGGAAGAGGAAAGAGCAGGACGTGGACTGAGCACCTGCTCGGCTACTCGGTAGCTGCCGAACCGCTGACCGGGACTCGAGATGTTTCATTCCAATGATACCTTGCCCTATCTAGGACGTACGAGGCTTATCATGCTGTTGAGATTGCGGTTGCTGTTGCGATTGGGTTGCAGTCGCAGCGTTGGGGGCTTGCAAGGCAGCATCGGAGTCATGGCCGTCGCCGAAGCCTAGATTCTTGAAAGAGTCAGGGGCCATGAGGTTCCTATCGCCATAATGAATGCGGTCAGCGCGGTCACAATGGTAGTGCTATTCTAGGGAACAGGAATGATGTGCCTTTTTCGGCAGCGGCCGAGGCGGTGCGACGGAAGAAAGTGGGAATGGGGAGCGGGCAATTTTGGAGGCGCTGAGATGTGGGTACGGAGGAGAGGTCAGAGAATTGTGGACGAAAGGGGGAGGAGATGCGACTATCTGACAGATTGGGTAGACGCGGCTGGGCGCTGCGTTTCAGGTCTTGACAGGATGCAAGGAATGAAGGGCGTAGCATCTCATCCCTTGCTTCCATAGTGGATTCCCACCCTTCAATGTTCCCAAAGCATCCCGAATACCCGGTCCAAGTCTCTTTGACAGGACAGTATTACAAGACGGCCGTCTCCCTTGCTGGAGTGATAGGGCGGGAAGTGGCCCGAGAAGGAGAAGGAGAAGTGGAAAGTGGAAGCGGAGTATGTGAGGCTGGGGTTGTTTGCGATAGGAAAGTGCTGGCACGTACCGGTCCATGCGGCACGATAGGTATGATTTGGAAAGGTGGCGACATTCAGGGTCGTTGGTGCCGCGATGCGAGCGAAGGCACTTGAGGTATGATGCCATGATAGACTTGCATTCGCCTAGAATGGCGTGTCAGCCGGCGAACGGGGTCGAGCTGGCACTTTGGGGCAATGGTCGAGCGTTGCATCGAAGGGACTGGGGACCGAGCGGGAGGGGACTAACCGTCGTGATCGAGGGGGAAAGAACCTCGCTCGGGTCTATGGAGAGTAGAATATTAGTCCTAGTCCCTGAAGTGAAGCACTATTTGATGTCTGCGAATAGGGAAGCAGTGGTAATGAATGGGCCAACAGAGTCGCGGACAGACGTACGGCGTTGGCTTTTGGTACGTCTGGAGGCCTCCCGGGCCGCCAAAAGTACTCATCGCAGTGGAACTGGGCGTGTACAAGAGCGTAAGTTCGTAGAAAGAGCAGGTATTGCCGTGGCGTCGACTCAATTGCACCGTGGGCGACGATGATGTTCTCTTGGTGGAGTGAGCTCGAAATAAAGAGGGCGCGGATCCGTGGTCTGTGCGCGCGAGTGGCGCCTTCCATCCTTGCCATTCGTGACGACTTGCATTCAATCCCAGCCCTACAACGGGTACCACACTCAACACTCAACACAACCACAATCAATTGCCTCACGTCTCTCTTCTACCGGTACTCTCACATTTAGCGGGAAGAGGACTTGAAATATATGAATCACACGCTCAGGTTTAGTTCCGCGTCTACTTGTCTTTTTTTGTTCGTCTACGGTCAACATATCATCATAGACCTCCCACGAGTATTCATTTTGGTACAAACATGCTCATCATAGTTGCTAGAATATGGCACCTTTTCCGTCGGTACACGGTTCCAAGCCTCTCCTTTATACCATCGAAATCCTAAGAATGCGTTCCTCCATATTTGAAAACTCCTCTCTTCCTTTTCTGTCTCCCTCTCCATCAAAACACTTCAAGTACACTGCAGCACTCCGACATTTTCCTGCACAAGATGATGTCCTTCAGGGCTTCTACCGCTCTGGTACTGTTCGTCCTACTTGCCCTGGCCGTGCTTGCTGAGTCTACGGAAGCCAAGAACTCCAAGTCCAACCCCAGCAACACAGATAGCCACCCCAACCAAAACTGGCCCGACATAGACTCCCTCATAGCCCACGCCTTCGAAGTAGCCGACGTGGACGGCATCTGCGCTAAAGACGCCTGTGAGACCGAGCACATGGATGATCTAAATGCATGCACCCCCCCAAAAATCGACACTTACCGATCGCGCTGCGCCCAAGTCATGGCTGGACTCGGCATCAAGAGGCCTTCTCCCACCGTGGATCCAGACAGAAAAGAGCAACTGAAACAGCACTTGGCCAATGTTAGGAGGAAGTTTCAGGACGAATTTCAGCTTGAGATGGTGCCGGAGATGTGGGCGCAGGGGTACGAGGAGATCATCGAAGATGAACTCTAGAAGTGCTTTACCCTAAAGCTACCAATACCTGTGGAGAGATTCGCGAGTAGTCGATGCGTGGGTAGGAAAAGAAAATAGGGGAAATTGGAGTATGTGAAAGTTCAAGACATGTTCCCGCGTACTTTTCCATACTTCAACAAGGGATTGGGGAGAAAGGGGAAACGGTGGATGGTTGACTGTTGGAACCTTAATATTACGAAGTTTGCGTATCATCTGCCTTTACATAGATTCTAATTATTTTCTTCAGGGTAGTTGGATGGACTTTCCGAAATGTTTTCTATCACATTGCGGAGTTATATAGGGGCAAGGTGGAGATGAAAGGGTCAGTTTGGTTAGAACTAACCCTCTCAATTACAACCACGTTATGAGATGGTCCCGCGCCGTGAACTTAGGTGAATATATCTCTTGGCATTCCGGGGTCCGACTTTCGTCGAGGCCCAAGCTTCCTTCTTCACAAACCACCACCAACTCATTACTGAGAATCGCCATCATGGCTCCCCCGGCACGCGCCCGACCACTCGCCAAATCGTCCTTCTCGCCTGCCTTTTCGAAGCTCAAAACATCAGCCTACATAGACAACCTCCGACCCAATGCGCCCGTTTCCTCCTCACATTTCATCCGCACGCTGTCATGGAACGCACCCGGCACCTTCATCGCAACCGGAGCAGCAGACCGCACCTTACGAATATGGAACCCCGAGAAGCCAAATGTCAAGAACTCGACCGAGCTGCGTGCTCCCGGTGCAAGCGGTGCTGTATCGCTAGAGCGCGTCGCGTTCCATCCCATCAACGAGAATGAGCTGGCAAGCTGCAGTACAGATGGCTTTGTGCGCTTTTGGGATGTGCGGTCAAAGGCTAGCGTTGGGGAGGTCAAGGTGGGCGAACAGCCGTTCACGCTGGCCTGGACACCCGATGGGACCGAGATTGTAGCGGGCAGGAAGGTGAGTTTGGGATGAGGTAGCAAATATGTGTGGCACAGGCTCATAGAGTGTAGGACAATACCCTCGTGCAGGTAGACCGCACCGCGCTCAAAGTCGTCTCCGAACATCGCCAAAATGTACAGACGAATCAAACCGCCTTCGACTGGTCCGGCACTCGTCTCTTCCTCACAAACGGCGACGGCTGCGTTAAGATCCTGCGGTACCCTTCATTCGAGATTGATATCACGCTCACGGCGCATACATCATCGTGTTTCGCCGTCAATATGTCCCCCAGTGGAGAATATATGGCGGCCGGCGGAGGCGATGCACTTGTGTCGCTATGGGACACTCAGGAATGGATCTGCGTGCGCACGCTGAATATGACAGAGGGGCCGGTCAAGAGCGTGGATTTCTCCTTTGACGGTAGCTACGTAGTAGCTGGCGCGGACGATCGAGAAGACAAGAAGCTACAGATTGCGCATGTGGAGACGGGAGAATATGTACACAGCATCGATATCCCCCAACCGGCGGCACATGTGGCGTGGCATCCGTGCCGCTACGTGTTAGCATATTCCGCAGACAGTCAGGGGTTGAAAATCGTGGGTGGCATCAGTTGAAAAGGTTGAAAGAGTTTAAGAACACAAGGCGTTCGGTTCTAGAGAGAGAGAGATACCCATCCATATTGGACTGTCTTTTATATTAATCGCATCAGGGTTTCCTTTGATCTTCAATCGAGGGTGAGAAATAAATGTCTATGTTTCTGTGACGTTCGGATCGTTTTTCTACCAATGGGGCAGACTTGCTATCGACGGTACAAGCGTCTTCTCTCGCAGCACATTACAAATCCTATACGTCCTCGTCCTTCTCCTTCCGATATCGTTCAGCGTCATACGCCCCAACATGCCCCAAGCTAAAGGATGACACCATCAGACAACCCACCAACAAGTACCACTCTTACCTCTTCATCACCAATTCGACAATCCAAGACAGAAACCAAAAGCCAAACATGGACGTCCAAGCATCCCTCAATCCCGCAACCCTCTTCTCCGCGAAGGGACTAGTAGTCGTCGTCACCGGCGGAGGCAGCGGTACGCATTTCACACTTCCATGGCTACCCCACTACCCCACCACCCCACCTCCCCATCAACCCTTACTTCCCCACGTCATGTAGCACATACTCTTGAGCAAAGTTCCTGGTTACCCCAAGTCTCACATCCACCAGGAATCGGCCTTGCCATTGCCTCCGCGCTCTATCAGAACAATGCCTCAAAAATCTACCTCTTAGGCCGACGCACCGCGATCCTCGAAGCTGGCATCAAGACGCTCGAAACTTCGCCCTCGGCCCCCAAATCCTCCTCCTCGGTCCTCGCCGCCATATCCTGCGATGTCACGTCCACATCCTCCGTCGATGCCGCCGTAGCCCAGATCACCAAAGAGACGGGATACGTCGATGTTTTGATCAACAATGCTGGCGTTCTCGGACCCACCAATGGCACCGCGCTTTACGAAGCCGAATCGATAGACCAGCTGCGAGACACAATGCTGAAAGATTGGGACAAATGGGAGAGCTGCATGGCGATCAACACGCAGTCCATCGTCGGCGTCTCCGCAGCGTTTCTCCCGTTGCTCGAAGCCGCAAACACGCGTCGGGGGTGGGCGAAGGGAAAAGTCCAAGGAACAGGGAACCCGCGAAAGCAGGACACGACAGTCCTGAAGGGACTAGATATAGATGCCGACGACGACCGCCTCGCGCACATCATCACCGTCGCCAGCATCGCAAGCTACATGCGATACAGCATCGCCGGCCTCGCCTACAACGCGAGCAAAGCGGGTGCCGCGCAATTGGGCAAGATTCTAGCATCCGTGTTTGCAGAGTGGGGCATCAGAAGTAATGTTGTCTGTCCTGGTCCGTATCCGAGTGAGATGACGACGCATATCCTTGCACAGTTCGGCACCAACCAGGTGCCGCAGGGGCGCATGGGGAATGTGAACGACATTGGGGGGTTGACGCTTTTCTTGGTGGGTAAGGGGGGCGCGTATGTGAATGGTACGGTACAGGTTTCTGATGGGGGGCGGTTGGCTGTTTTTCCAGGCACATATTAGAGGTGGGTGAATGGTATGGTGGCT
Source organism: Melanomma pulvis-pyrius CBS 109.77 (assembly GCA_010093585.1). NCBI lineage: Eukaryota > Fungi > Ascomycota > Dothideomycetes > Pleosporales > Melanommataceae > Melanomma > Melanomma pulvis-pyrius. The sequence goes on from MU002387.1 coordinate 7,233, forward strand.
GGATTAGAGTCCATGGGAGTTGGGGAGACGGTTGGGGATGAGTTGGTATGTCGACTTCGATGAGGTCTACGGTGTGGTGAAAAAGGTCGAAGGATCGTTCAAGTCATCAACAGCATACATGTGTGGCATGGTCATAGTCCGGTCTCGGTACGAAGCCATTATAGAAGTCATTTTCGCGGAATATATATATTAGACTTACACTCACTTATCTACATCTATACCCCGCGCATGTCACTCAGATCTAGTCGTGTTCGAGTGCAATATGGGCATGTCCAGTATACCGCGATGATCGTTGAATGAATAGTGACGTCACCGTCCTCTTAACACCACGCATAAAAAGCACAGCACCATACCGCACCTCTCATCCTACACACATTGCCAGTACAAGCAACTAAAACTCCCGCTCAACAAACCACTTCCTCATACCTCTTACACACCCAGCCAAACCAGCACAACAAACCAAGATGTCCTCGGACCAAACCCAAAACCAGAACGCACCAGGCCTCATCGCCAGCCACGCCCAATATGTCAAAGGCGCCGCCGAGGTAAGTCCCCCCCCTAACCCGATTTCTACCCCGGATATCCATCCCCGTCTCCACCCTTCCCCTCCCTATCTTTTTTTTTTTTTCAATTCAAGCTCCAACACCCAGCTCACGCCTCCCAGGAGACAATCGGCAACGCTACCAACTCACACGCCTGGAAATCATCCGGCATTCAAGACAAGACGCAAGCAGTCGATGCGATGAAGAAGGCGGGCGAGAACAGAGACACGTCGAAGCAGGGGTTTGGGGGCGTGGAGGAGAAGGTGGGGAGTTTGGTCGGGTGCGAGGGGATGCAGAAAGAAGGGGCAGAGAGCAAGAAGTAGGAGCCAGGATAAGGGGGAAAGTGGAAGAGAGTGGGTAGCATGCGGGGTTGTATTATATTGTGCTGAACAAGCTCTGGCAGCGTATGCAATATTTCGGTTATGACTTCATTGCTTTTTGAAATAGGGGTATCACTGCACACACATCTCTTCGCCCTCCTTTCTTCAACCTGGAATCTACCTCGCATCTCGGCCCCCCTCATTCCCTGGCCCCCTACCAATGCCTCACAATAACTAGCCACCCTCCCTCCTTCACACCCGCAAATAGCGCGGCAACCTTCTTCCTCTTGAGACCCTCTCTAGTACCCACATCCTCCAACGCATGTTTCCCATCCAGATACCGCAGCAACATCGGCCAATGCTCCCGCAGCTCCGGTTCCTCGAACCTCTGGCCAATCTTCTCTAGCCAGCGCGCCTCAATCGAGTTTGCCTTCTGCGGCGATAGCACTAGGCTCGGTGTGAAGTTTTGTGGCGAGGGTGGCGGTGATGGCGGACCGGGGGCTACAGAGGGGGAGGTGGGCGAGAAAGTGGGTGGAGGCCGGGAGGGAGATGTGGTTTTGAGATGGAGAGGGGATGGACGATGCACTTTTGTCTGCTGAGGCGTGATTTGCGATGGGGAGGCTGGTCGAGCGGAGGACAGCGGAATCGCAGTGCGGTTACTGCTCGTGCTTCCCGCGTCCGAGGCTGGTCGCGCAGGCGAGCCCCGCCATCCATAGCCTGTCCGAGGCGACAATATCGTACTCGCTTCCATATTCTCGTCCTCCATTTCCCGTCTACCGGTCCTACGGAGCGGCGTCGATGGGCGTCCTGCGGAGAGGAAGCTGGAGCGCTTATCTGAGTAGAGGGACTCTGTTAGCGAATCTGTGTCTGAAGCTTCTCGGCGGGCTTCTTCGGCTTTCTTGATGAGAACTTCGCGTTCCATTTCCTGTGCGACCATGGCTTTGATTTCAGCGGTTACGCGGACCCATGCGAAGGTTCGGAGTTGGGTTACCCAGCCGCCGCGCATGAGCCACGCGAGGATTTCCATGTAGGCTTCGCGGTGTTCATTAGTGGGTATGAAGGTTCTGAAATGACGGGGGGTGCCGGATAGCATGCTGAGGATCTTTGGGAGAGATGGGAGCGTGGGGAAGCGCACGGAGTATGAGGGGATGGCGGCTTGTAGGGCGGACATGTCTGCGTTTGGAGAGACTATGTACGTATCTCGGGGGTGGAGAGGCGCTATTAGTCGAGCTCGTCGCCAGTAGACGAGATGTCGAGCTATGTACTCCATATCCTGTGCCTGGATGTTATGCTTGACGGAGATCTTGAGGAGAGATTTGGTCGGGATGATGGCTCGAATGTAGTACGCTAAAGCTGTCGCGTTTCCCTTTGCGTCGCCTTCCAGCTCCTTGACGAGCGTTTCCGCATCTTCGAGGAGAAGGAGTGCGGCATGCTGGGTCATTGGGGCGTCGTTGTTGTCGTCGATCACGACATTTGATGTTGTGAGCCAGAGGCCTGGCATTTGAGGTTCCAAAGCGCTGGGAAGATACGGGATGGAGTCTTGTTGCGGAATCTGGAATGAGGTGCTGAAGGTTGCGTCGAAGTGGACATGGGCGATTTTGTCGTTGGAGATGGCGTCGAACATGATGGCGATGGATTTTGCGAGAGCTGAGGTGTTGATTATCTTGCGCCAGGTGGCGGAGACGGATTCATTATTTTCCTTTGCTCTCTGCTTGATGTCGATAATCTTTTTGGACTCCTTCCAGACGTACTGAGAGCGGGCTTGTTCGTACTTGAGCGCTTTGGCGTACTTTCTCGTTACGTTGTCATACATCTCCTGGACTCTGAGCTGATACTCAAGAGCTGGCGGGTTTAAGACAAACACCACATTGAACATGGTCATGTCAGGGGCCGCGTTTTCCGTCGTCGAGTTGCTGCGTGTATCTGATCCGGCCTCGGACACGGCTCCAGAAGCGGCACCAGACATTAGGCCGTGTCCGTAGCCTGGCTCGAAGCCTTGTGGGTAGTCGAATGGCTCCATGACTGTGCTACCGCTTCCCTTGACGCTTGATTTGCTATCTCCATTGCCCTCTTCGATGTTGAGATTTGCCAGAAGATCAGGATCCAACACCTTTTCCTTCTTCTTCCGTCGGCCCTTCTTCCACAATGCATCCTCCCTCACGAACATGGGTGCACCGACAAACACTATGCTCTCCACACCCAGCTCGAACCGCCTCTTGTTGAAAGCCTTGCTCGGGCAGAGCATCTTCTCCAGCGCGTCGACCTTGAACCCCAGCACCGTATTCCAATCATAATCGCCGCCCTTGTCCTTCCCATCACCATTCTCTTTTCGGAACCCGTTCCCAGTCCCATTGCCGTCCAGATCCGCGTCATCATCCTCGATATTTTCCTGTCTGCCCCACGCGCCTCCTCCACCCGGCCGGTATCTGTCGCGATCTCGATGACTTGCACTCGTGCGTCCCGACCCCCGACCCCCACTTGTACGGCTGCCTACTTCCACGTCATCCTCTGCTCCTTCATTCTCGGTGCTGCTGTCCCAGTCGCTGCTGGAGCTATGCGAGTCGATGCTCCCGGTGGACGTTTGGTTGCCGAACCAGGCCGGGGCCTTGTTCGCCGCGAGCGCCGCAGCGGAGGGCGAGAGGGGAGGGTAGTGGAAGACCAGGCGGGGACCGAGCGAGCGCGATTTGGTGATGAGGAGCACCGCGTGCAGGTTCGAGGCCGGCGGGAGCGGGAGCGACATGGTGTGGCGGTCGCGCCGAGGTGCGTGTGATCGAGAGGAAGGTGAGGGCGGTCGCAGCTAGCTGTTAGACATTTTGAGAGCTATAACATTGTATGGAGAGGCCGCTCATCCAGCTTCACGACACTCTGAACATCTGGTGAGCAATTCGACGACGTGGTGAATATTGAAGCTAGTAGTTGGCGGGGAGCTCTCGGACACGGTCCATCCCCAAAACATCCGACCCCTCACAAAAAGCGACAAAGTTCCCTTCATCCTGTGAGAATTGATAATCGATAGACTTGATGAAGTCAATCTCGGCCATGGGCAGAAAGGATAAAGATAGCAAGCTCAATCAACGCTAAGTTTATAGGCTATCAATAGTATGACTTACACTTCTCGGATTCCATAATGTCAACAGTCGTCCGAAACTCAATCCATCTACGTCGATCCGAGTGTTTGAGTCTGCTCCTGCGGAAGTTGCATAACATGATCATCGCTAAGCCAAGTGCTTCTTTGCAATACTGGGTGTAAGTCTCCAATGGCTTTAGATGGTCGTAAACATTTAGAGAGATAGATGAGTTTTCTTTGATGGCGGAGGAGAAAGGGTCCTGCAAATATCACCGGTAAGCCCGAGCAGTATGGAGGCGATGAGCTGCAGTGTAGGTTAGTGAAGAGAAAGGAAGAAAGTAGGACCGATGTCATATACAGAAGCTAGCAGATTTCTGTCATTGACAGGCACGGACGGATCCATGGAAGCTGGAAGTTTGGTGACAGGGATATCCACACAAACAGCTATAACTGGGCTTTTGATGGCGTCCCCTTTTTGCGTACGTGGTAGTTGGTGACAAGTTCGATTTTGCTTCGGGGTATAGTGTTGAGGGAGCAGATGTTATGTAGTTTGGCACGTGGCACTGCTTTGCCTAGGACGAAGTCAAAATACACTTCACCATAGTTTTCGTGTTTGATTTAGAGGCTTCCAGCACATACGTAGAAGGGGTCAGGATAACGAAAGAAGCTATAGTCTCCCTCCCCCCTGTACACTCAAGGTTGAGACCGTCGGAGAGTCTGATAGCGAATTGTGACTGCATAAATCGTATATTACGGAGAGCTGGAATGTCTAGAGACGTGGTTCCACTTACTTTAAATGCTACTCTAGCCATCTAGAACGATAGAGAAACGGGAAAGGCATGATTTTGGGGTTGCGTTCACGACGGCGGTTATGGTAACCTGCAAGTACGAGTTTGCTACATTGACACTCGCAGCGTGTTGTCTTCCTTTCGTCGTTCCTTTTCCACCCTCGTCCACAAGTGGCAATCTTTTTATTTCCCCCATTGTATTAAATGTCAACCAATTACGTTAGACCCAAACAACCAGGAAATTGGCTAAAGAGTTTCCAACACGCTATCCAACATTAAAAGAATGGGTGGAAGCGCATGTCGTATAAACTTGTGTCCTAAGCGGTGCTAGTAATCCGCACGGGCCGCTCCTGCTAATAGAAAACGTGACGTTACCCAAACGTATCCGTTAGATAGACTTGGTAAGATTCTACTTGTGTTAACTCTAAGAAGGGCGATCGCACATAATGACAAGAGCGCTAATGCATTATTAATTACTACGGGGGGGAGTCTGCATGGAGAAAATAGATGCATGGGCGCTCTTGGAGATCCCATCTATGCCTGAGTACCGCGCATATACATGAGCTCTCTCCTCAGTACCACGAGGTGATGAGAACGGTCTAGCGGGACGAGATGGTATCACGGCATGTACGTATGTTTCGGCAAATACGTCATGGAAAATATATGAGCAGGAACTAGGCCCATGTTTTATGTCAGATATATGAATCTGATATCCTCCTTTCTCCAACCACCATCCTATCTCCTCTCCCTACCCTACTACCCTTCACTCAACACCCTCGTCCAATCAAACTTTCTCCACCCCTTCCTCCATCCCTCAACCCTCCGATCCCCCTTCGTCCACCTTCCCTGGCGCCTCACAATTTCTATATCCCGATCCAACATCCCACCCAGGACCTCTCTGGCGAACAAATCGCCTCTCGGCCATTTACGCTCATCCTCCACCACATGACCCATGCCCCCATCGAGCTCAAACCAGACATGGAAATACGGCATCTCCTTTGCTAGATTCCTTCGGAACGCGGACTTTCCCTGGCCCCCGGACTTTGCGGCTTTCAGGGTGTCAATGATTTTCTTGTGCTGTGCCCATTCGTCTGCAGCTTCGAGAATGGCTTCACGGAAGAAAGCTGGTGCAGTTTCGCCGAGATCAAAGGGGATGGGAACTGCGTTCATGGCGGCGTGCATTTTCTTCCCTGGTGTTGCGGCGTTTTCGTAAAAAACGACGTCCCGCCCTTGGTCGTGGTACATGCGAGTCAGGCATTTCATAAAGTTGCGAATTTCTTCCCATTCGTCGTCGTCGCACTCAAGTAGGTTGGTGTGGTGCGAGATGGGCACGATGACAGCGCCGCCGTCGCTGATTTCGGGTTCGGTGGGGAGCGTAAGGAAGACGCGCGTGCCGAGAGAAACGAGAGGCGCGATGGGGGGCTGCGGCGGGGATTTGTCTTCGTGATGGCAGAGCGGGCAGGCGTCTAGAATCCGGTTCGTGCGTTGGTAATCGGTGATGGCGGCGTTGCGGAGGTTGATGGTGGATTTAGGGGCGCGGCTAGCTAGTTTGGTCGCGTTCTCGTCGAGGTAGTCGAGGTCGTTCTGTAGGATAATTAGCAAATTATGATCTCGATTGGTAGGGCGGGTGTTGAAAGACGTACATCGAACTTGGCATCTTTTGCAATCTTCTCCGCCAAAAGCTTTCCTTCGCCTCCAGCTTGACCCCGAGTTCGCCTCTCTTGTCGGACCATGTCATCGATACTCATATCGTCGTTTTCAATCACTAGACCACGTTCTCTCCCTCTCTTGTTGTCCACAGTCTTGACTTCACCCTGCCGACCACCCGCCAGCATGCGGTTGTCCATTGCGCCGAGAACAACGACGTCTCGCTCCGGACGGGCAGCATTTCCTGCAGCGGCGGCATTGTACTCCTTCTCAAGCTGGGCGGCATTCGCAGCTCCTTTCATCTTGGCCTTCATCATCTGAGCCTTCAGTCTGTTGAGCTCGGTCTGACTCAGTTTGACCGATGGCGGATCCGGGATGACTTCCCCTTGCGGAAGATCGTGGTCCTCGTGATGTGCCGGTGGTGGCCTATGAAGACCCGCCTCTCGCCTCCTCTCCTCGAAAAGATCACCAGAAGGTTTCTCCTTGCCTACATAATCCTTCCCGTACATCTTCCTCCGATCAACTTCAATCTCCTCCTCCCTCGCTTCATCGAAATCGCGAAGGTCGCCATATTTCTCAAGAGCAACCTCCTCAACAGTCCGACTGCTCTCTTCTGCTGCGCGGTATATTCCCTTTAGCTTCGTCATGCGCCATTGTGACCCTGCATCTCCGAAAGCATACGAGACATCCCGTTGTGAGGGTTCACGGTTGAGCTTTTCGTTCTCATCCCGGTCGATCATTACATCATTGAGATGATGGTTCAGTTCCGCTTGATGGACTTTTAACTGATGCTTTGCCTCCACCGACGCTTTAACATACGTCGTCTTCTCCTCCTTCTTCTTCCGCTGCACGTAATCCACGTCCATGGACGAAGGGGCCTGCATCCACGAGTCGCGCTCTACATTCGCGTCCGCCGCATCCTCCAACTGTTGGTCCAGTATCTCGTCGTTCGGGGGAACAAAATCCTTTTCGTCCAGCATATCCACGTCGTCAGATGCCGATCCGGCGTCCTCGTCACGGTCCTCGTCACGCCGCGATTTACGCCGCCGGCTGATGCGCTCCTGGTCGTCGTCATCGCTAGAGGGCGCCTCCTTATCTCCGTCTCGTGCTTTCTCCCGACGCTTGCGACGTGCGCGCTCTTCGGAGGTTTCGCGCTCGTGGCGTGAGCGCTTGTGTCCGTGTCGGTCGCCTCGGTCGCCGTCGCGCTTCGAGTGGTGGTGTTTGCGGTCCTTGTCCTACATTCTGTGATCAGTATGTATTGTAAATGAATGACTGTAGGAATGGAAGCAATATAATCATGCAGACGTCAAAGAGCATACCTTGGACCGACGATGATGCCTGTCGCGACTCCGGCTCCGCTCGCGCTTCTTGCGCGACTCCTTCGCCTTGCTCTCGGCGAGCTCCTTCTCAAAGTCCTCGAGGCCCATTTTCAATCGAGGGTTCTCATATGCCAGGGTCGTGCATGCGACTTGGGGTCCTGCGAGAGGCAAACAAAGGGTTGATTGTTTGATTGTTTGATTGTTCGATTGTTCGGATCGAAGCAGGGTAGGTCGATGAAAGCGACAAGTGCAACCGAGGCGGGCCGGAGCTTTCTTGACATCACCGCCGAGCGCCGACTCCTCGCCAGCCCCGCCAAAGAATTTCCAAACAACTCGCCCTGCGTAGCACAGCCTTCACCGCACTTTGTCCTCGCACACAGGCGTGCCTCTTCACCGCAAGTTGGACCTGCCTCATTGACTGCGTGCCTCCCATATCTACCATGCCTCCCCCGCCAGCTCCCGCGGGCGCTCCGCCGTCATCCACCTTGCCTGTCGCCATCGTCTGCATCGGCATGGCAGGCAGCGGCAAGACCACCTTCATGCAGCGGCTGGTCTCCCACCTCTATACCCATCCCGATCCGACCGTCGCCACCCCCTCGGTCTCGAAGACGCCGTCGGCAGCGCCCTACATCCTCAATCTCGACCCGGCCGTCCACCACATTCCCTTCACGCCCAACATCGACATCCGCGACTCGGTCAACTACAAGGAAGTCATGAAGCAGTTCAACCTGGGCCCTAATGGCGGCATCCTTACCAGTCTGAATCTGTTCAGCACCAAGATCGACCAGGTGATTGGGTTGTTGGAGAAGCGGACTGCGCCGCCGGAGCCGGTGCCCGCGCCGGAGCAGAGCACGGTCGAGTTCATGACAAGCAAGGGCCAGGCCACTCCGCCGGCGCCGCAACAGCCTCAAGTCAAGCATATTCTGGTCGATACGCCAGGGCAGATTGAAGTGTTTGTGTGGTCAGCGAGTGGCGAGATTCTACTTTCGAGCTTGGCGAGTACTTTCCCAACCGTCATCGCCTACATCATCGACACGCCGCGCACAACGAGCACATCAACATTCATGTCGAACATGCTGTACGCATGCTCCATCCTCTACAAGACGAAACTGCCCATGATTCTCGTCTTCAACAAGACGGATGCACAAAACGCCGATTTCGCCAAGGAGTGGATGACCGATTTCGAGGCATTCCAGAGTGCTCTGCGGGTAGAGGAAGATGGAGGCAGTTTCGGAGGGGAGGGTAGCGCGGTGGGAGGAGGCAGCGGGTACATGGGCAGTCTGCTGAACAGCATGTCACTTGTGCTCGAGGAATTTTACAAGCATCTGAGCGTCGTGGGCGTTAGTGCCATGACTGGAGAGGGCATGGACGAGTTCTTCAGAGGCGTTGAGGAGAAGAAGGACGAGTTCGAACGAGACTACAAGCCCGAACTGGAGCGTCGCAAGGCAGAGCGAGAAGAGCAAAAGGCGGGCGCCAGGGCGAAAGAGCTAGACAAGCTGATGAAGGACATGAACGTCAGCAGTGCGAAGAATCCAAACAAGGGGCCCCGGAAGGAGGAGCCAGAGACGGTCAGCGATGCCGAAGAGATGGACGAGGAGAACAACGGAATCGTGGGCGACCCCGACTCCGACGATGAACTTCCAGACGCGGACAGCGGCCTCGAGAACCGCTACCAGGAGGCATTGCGAGACAATCGGGGCGATCAGGGCGGTCCTTCGGGGGACGACTTCTCCTTCGCAAGGTATATGCAGCAGGCCAACATCGGCTGAGCATCAGCACGGATAGCATTGTTCAGTCGTTGCCAAGTTTTCGTGCTCGCTGCTCTGTTCCTGGTCGTCTTCGGAAGGAAATGTCCGATTTTGGTTAGTGTCTTGCAGAGCGAAAGGCTGGGTGCAGACGGGTCGCCGCGTCAACGTGGTGGCAGTGTCCATGGTGTTCACGTCCACTCAACTTCCTCCCGGCCTTATCTTTGAGCTCAAGTTGATTTCTCGCACGTATCTCGAAAAGGGGGCGAACAGCGCCTCCGAGAATGCTGTAGTAGAATACCCCCGAGATAGAAGATGGAGCCTCTCATGATTTTGAGTCATGTCTTAGACACGGCTGTCGCAAAATAGGTAGAAAGCGGGAGCGTGCAGACCTCATACGACGTAGCCTAGAGAAGCAAAAAATGGGAACGAGAATAAGTGGACAAGGTGTGCTCCTCGATGCTGAAAATCCGTTGGCCCTCCACGGCTGTCAAATCTGGCCCTATGCTGCATTCCTGCCCATCCCATCAACCCCTCTTTCTCACGTCGCCCGTGTGCGACCGTCATGCTGCTGAACGTGAACCCAGGTACGGCCCGCATGGCCAATCACTGACAGCCGTTGGGAGGGGGCATAGGTAACGAAAACGCACATATCTGCAGTTCTCTGCAGCCGGCCTTGTCCCCCCCCTGGTCCTTGCCCTTTCGTCGCTTCCAGGGCGGACGACGTACTTCCTCTCGCGGCGCTTCCACCGGCGATCTCCTGCGCAGAAAGGTGGCCATGGGCTTGCTTCATGTTCAGCCACCGTGACGCTGCTTCTGTTGAGTGCCGTAGTCGACGCAGGAGCCACGGCGTCGCCCCTTGCGGAGAGAGAGAGAGAGAGAGAGAGAGAGAGAGAGACAGGGCGAGGAAATGGTATGAAATGACGGATCCACGCAGATACACTCACTCACTCTCACTCACTCACACACTCTCTCACACATGCTCAGAGTCGACGAGGCCGGCTGACAAGGCGAAATGGCACATCTTTGCCGCTTTGGGGCGGGGCACAGAGCCTGAGGACCTGTGCCCGAGAATTCTCGTCTGCTCGTGAGACGGTGGGACGTTACACGCCGCTCCCGCTTTTGGGGGGAGGGCAGTGCTCATGGCGTTTTGGTGCTACGCAAGAAGGTGGGCAGCGCAGGCGCAGGTATGAGCAAGCCTGGACTTGTTTCAAAAG
>MU002388.1:0-17873 GCA_010093585.1 Melanomma pulvis-pyrius CBS 109.77
AGGCCCCTGTACTTAGTAATCATAGCACCCTTACTGTGGTATCAGGCATAAGTAGTGTAGGTGGGTCCCGGAGTACAGGGGTGCGCGCCACATGTAAGAACATGACATAAGCTTGTATCAGTCTATTGTGTGTGGCTGCCCTCACCCTCAATCACTGCCTGGCATCGAGCTGGCATGTTGTCTATCAGGTCCCTTAACACCTCATCACCAATGCTATCCCACGCCTCCTGAACTATCTCACGTAGCTAATCGTATGGACGCTGAGGTGCTGAAGGTGCTGCAGGTGTTAATGGGCGGTCCATCGTTGAGGCGTGATAGATAAACAAGGTGACGCGTAGCAGCAGAAGAGGACACAGGTACATAAGATTCCATACAAAACAATGGGGGTTTAGTTGTATTTTTTTTCAGTAGAGAGTTCGCGCGCACCCCTGTACTCCGGGACCCACCTACACTACTTATGCCTGATACCACAGTAGAATGGCGAGTTCGCGCTGTGGTGCTTGCTGACAACAACCCATTAACAGGAAGCAAGTTTTGGCACACAAGAACTTCACCAGCCAAACAACCGATCTCTATAACACGCGCTATCTTTGAATCGACTTATCATGCCACTCCTCAACATGCACGCTATACCATTTTACATGCACACCGCGCTCGAGCTTCCAGCCTCTCTAAACTTCTTTCTGCACCCACTGCAACAACTCTTGCCACCCATCTCATCGGGCAGCAACTCCACGCTCTCCCTTGCGCCCTCTGCCAGTATCGTAGTACGCCAGTACGCGCTGCTCCTCTTCGTCTCGTGCTGCGTTTCGCTTACATTCGCTGTCCGCCCGCATCACGACAACACCACGCGGCGGGGAGCGGGAGCTCTAGCGCTCTACCATCTGGGGCCATTGGCACGCGCTATATCGCGGTTGGGCAACGGAGAGTCGCCTTTTGAAGGCGGGTTAGGCGGACCTGCGGTGCACGCGGTGGGTCATGGAATGTGCTTCGTGGCGCTGCTTGCGGTATGCGTTGGGCCTTCGGTCGATGCTGGGGGAGAGCCTAACGCGGTCGCGGCGAAGAAAGGGAAATGATTAAAGACTGTCTTGAAATCGCATTCTGTTGGAGTTGCATGTGCAGTCTAGGGGGGTTTACAGGTGAATACAGTCACCTAAGCCAGTGCTAACCTCGGAAGGTAGTTTACATAGTATAGTCTTCGCTTGTCTAGTGTGCCAAAATTGGAACCAACAGTTGATGGATCAGCCACGGACCGGAATGCCACGATCCCGATGATTAGTATTTGATACATGATTTATAACTCGGCTTTCATGCCCAGCCCTGCCAACCCTATCCAGTCCTTGTGTTTCTTGAGTTCTATTACCTAAGTCGTGACTACCTGACGGAGATAAAGCTTTCGCGCGGCGGATCATATCAGAGTGTCCCATCGAAAGATGTTTCAAGCTCAATGCAGTATATATTCGGACTAGCTGACGCTTAACCAATTAGCTAGGGTTTGTGTGCACCTGTGCCTGGTTACTATGAGAATTGTCGAGATGAACTTGGTCAAATATGGATATTTCAAAATCGTGGTCTCTGCTTTGACTCAACTTCCGAGTTCCGTTCGAGCTGACTGAGGCTATTGCAAGCTGCCCCGAGACTGGCTCGAGGCAGTCAGTCCTCCAAAGCTTGCTGCAATATAAATTCAGTATAATTTCTTCCTGTCAACTCAATATTCTACTCTCCCATCAACATCACAAAACATCCTTCACGTCCATCAATTTGAATCATGTTGAAAACCAACCTGGTTCAGATCTTCAGTGCTGCCTTCTCTGTTAGCGCACTTTCGTCCCTGTTACCATGGGAAAAGGATGGCACATTTGGCTACGGAACGCTATCCATCACCCGTGGTAATAAAGGAACCACCCTCCGCGTCAATATTCAAAACGGACCCATCAATCTATATGACGCCAAGCTAGGCACAGACATGGCCACTCTCCTCAACAGTCTCCAGCCTCACAGAATCCCCTCGAATGCTACGTACCCGCCTCCAAAAGTGGTGACTTTTTCCTCCGATAACCCTGACTTTTGGATGGGTCATTATGACTTGGAGCTTCTAATCCCGGGAGGAACGGACCTGTCCGGAGACGAAACTACTGCTCTGTTCACTTCTATAATCGGAATAACTCGCCTACTATCCACGCTTCCCACCCTCTTCATCGCTGAAATAAACGGCCATGCCACGGGATCTGGTAATGAGTTTCTCCTCCAATGTGACATGGCATTCGCAGGCCCAAATGCGGTGGTCGGGTCTTTGGAAGTTGGGGTGGGGGGCCTGCACGGCAATGGCGGGATTCAATTCTTAGTGCGCAAAATGGGTATGGCAAAGGCTGCTGAATACCTCCTGGCCACTACGAGCATCGGAGCACAGGAAGCAGCTGAGGTGGGCTGGGTTAATCGGGCCTACGCCTCTGCTGAAGAGTTACGGCAGGCGGTTGATGCTCTGGCTTATCGACTTTCGCTCTTCACGGCGGGGTCACTGAACGGAACCAAGACTGCGATTCGGGCCTCAGGGCCAAGTCTGGAGCAAAGCGATGCTGATATCGCGACTATCCTACGACTATTCCCCGAGGAGATTCCACTCTTGCCTCGCTTTCTTGGATTGACGGCCAATCAGACGGCCAATGCGTTTGAGCTGGGAGCTTTGAGGGACATCAAGGATGTTGAGAGAGTTGTTGGTGTAGCGTAAGATTCGCGAGGGAATATTTAGAATTTTGTCTTGTTTCAAACTAGACAACTGCTCGCTGCTTTTTATCAAGTCTATTACATCTAACGGGTTCCTGCTGGGAACTCAAAACTGTTTAAGTCCCTACATTAACCTTACTATGATTCCGTGGGGTTGGGAGCCCAACTGTATACTCCCAGCAGCTTAAAAGGTTCAAACGCTATCCATCCATTCAAACCCGGGTACTTGCGTCAAATCTGGGTACATGCTGAAGTCCCACAGTGCGTTGGTATTTACAGCCGTGTTCTGAGTAAATTGCTCATCTGACAACGCGAACGACCAGGGATCGCTAGAAGCCTTGTCTGCTCCAGCTTGAACTATTCCCTGGTCCGCGTCATTTGCGGGGACGAGATGCTCCTCGACATCAACAAACTCTGGCGACACGTCTAAACGTACCGACTGTACGATTTTATCATTAGCAGGGTTCACAGGGTTACTCAACCTTATAGGCAGAGCAAAGACAACGGCCCAACGCTCCGCAAGCCCCTGTAGTAGCCGTACAGCCTTCTGCACATGCTGCCACCACCTTGGTTGCATCTCCTCCAGCGCACCGATACAGATTCTGAACCGGCCGATGGCTTGCTGGCGAATTGTAGATTCCGAAGTCGTGGCATTAAGCAGGTGCATGATGGATGCGGTGAGGATATGATGGACGATAAATGTAGGCGCATCCCGGAAAGTTCCAGTCTTGCGAAATGTGCGGATCAAGCGTGTCATCTGCGCCGCTGCGGCTGTCATCGAGCGAAGGGCGAGTCGGTAGGATGAGCTCCCTGGGTGTTCTCGGAGATAAGGGCGGTGGATCAAGAGAAGAGAGGTTTAATATGACATTTTGAAGAAGAGGATGCTGTGGTGAGAGGAAGCATCGTGCAATCGGAGCCGTTCGTCGATGCCTTGGTAGAAAGTGAAGAGGCTTTCGCGGGCATTTACAAGAATTTTATTGCGGAGCTCAAAGCCCAGTTCGTCAAAATCGAACGCGCAGATCTGGTCCATGAACTGGTCATGAATGAACCACAATTTACACTGATGCCCAAAAGCAATTTCGTTCGGTTCGGCGCCAGCCTCCAGGATATCCAGTATGGGTGGTACTCTTGTTCGACGCCATGGCATGACGCATTGTCTACCCAGCATCGACGTTGCGATGCGGTCCATGAGCGAGAACGCCCAGAAGGTCCGGATCCGCTCGCATTGGTCATTGTCGTTACTCCCTGTTTCACTCACAAGCCCTTCGAACCCAGTAACATGCAAACCAAGATGAAGTGCCACGGCTGATGCAGTGCTGTTGTAGATCCAAGCCATATTGTCATGGTCCTGGGCCAGTTCATACCAACAGAGGGTGCTGAGAGCTTGCACTGTTGATAGAGATGGATGGGTGCGGCAGCAAGTCAACGCAAGTTCTTCCGCGCTTTCTGCAAAGGTTTGACCTATGATTGAAGCACTAGGACGATGTGAATAACACGAGCCAGCCGCACACATAGCAATTTGGAGGATACGGACATCGAGTCCATCCGGATCTTCCCCTATTTGTAGAGATGGACCGACAAATTGATGATAGGGATTTACTTTGGTCATGAATAATGTCATCAGCTCGTCCTTTAGATCATCATCCTGAACATAGTCGCCTCTATACATGCCAGTAGATCCTTCCTGAGATCTTGAATGAGTTAGGAGCAAATTGCCTCTGGCGGGCGGTTCGAAACAGAAGTTCCCAGAAAGGCCTGTGAAGGCGGCGGTGCCATCTTCACATATGTTCAACTTCCAGACCATTGCACTCATATCGCCAATGGCAGACGGTAACCGGCGTTCAGTGACTGTTTTCCCTCCTGGGCTCTGAGTGATAAGTTCTTCATCTTCTGTTGACGTAACGGCCTCAGCGATACCGAACGACGATGGCCCTTCCCGATCAAGATGGGCGGCCAAGAGGTCATTGATATTGACGCGCTTTTCTCCAATAAATCCACGTTCTTCTAGATCGCATATGTAGCCTTTCAGCGTTGATATGGTTTCCTCGAGGGTGGAAACGTGATCCAGGTTCCACTGCTTGCGCCTTGTTTCGTATCAGCATATACCTCACCGTGCACCGACGAGAGAGATTTACATACTTGCGGTTGCTTTTGTCGACGTATTGACATTCAAGTTTGCGGTCCGTACACCCCGAACAGATGGGTTTTATTCCATCACACTAATGGCCATTAGAAGATAGACTCTGCGACGAAAGAAAAGAAAAAGGGACCGACCTTTCGCTTTCGGCTTTCGACAGGTTTCGCAAGCAACGGCTACCCGCTTTGCTTCTTGGGAATCCTCATGATGTTCCATCTTGATCACATCCCTTCTGATAGATATCTGGGATGATGCTATTGCAGCGGGGCGATGTCACCTCTTAAGATAACGAGGTTCAAGCCAGGCCTGCTTAGGCAACGCGGCTCTCTACGCCGCCGCAAGGGGAATTTGGGACTCAAGGGCTTACTCATCGATTTTCCCCCGCATTCACATATTATTTACTAAATACAAAACGAGTTGCGGGCTAGAATTTGTATAAGGGCTGTGCCGATAAAACATTAATTCCTTATTCTTTCCGAGGGTCCCAACTTTGCATCCTTTTTCTCGTAATCAGTCACTCCCAACCAAAGCAAATCGGGCCGACTATAGTGCCCGCAGACATCGATGAAAGATTTCGCCTGGAGTACAGCATCGGTCCCTAAATCGGCATATATTATTCCTTCCTTATCCTCAGGAAGAACCTCCGTCAATTGTCTTCCGTCTGGCCCAAAGACGGCAGAGCTGCCCCTGCCTGGCTTGCTAAAGAGCACTCCGGATTCTGTACCCATCACATCAACTCCACTCTGCCCGAGGACAGCGGTTGTGTGCAACATGAAGCTTTGAGACTCGATTGCATATGTCTGAGATAGATTGCGGGCGCCTGAGGCATTCTATGTTAGCATCAATCACCCCAGCTAGCGATTTGCGTCTTACCTTGACGTGACATCGACCAGAACGACTCCGGCTGCTTCGAGTGGTCAAAAAAGAGGAGGCCATGCCGCAATATGGAGCAGCTCCGTTTGTTGATACGTATGGTATTTCAAAAGTGGTTGAGTATGCTCCCAACATGCGAGCATGCCCACTCGTCCAAATGTGGTCGTGACCACATTATTCAACGAGTCTTTGGTTCCATCGCCAAATAGCGTCCGTTCCATATGTGTAGGTTTGATCTTTCTCCTACGCATCAAGATCTTTCCATTCGTTCCTGTCAAAGCCTGGGAAATGTACGCAGAGTTGTGAAAGTTCTCCGAAAACCCCAGCGCTACAGTAATGTTGTTGCTAGCCGCACAGGCACGAATACGATCCATTTGTGTGGACTCTAGTTGAAGAGTATTCTTCAAGTGACGAACGGCTAGAACAGGATCTACGCTACGAAACCTTTTTCTGAATCAGCTTCGCCTTAAACACTTCGAAGGACTAATTACCAGATCCATGCTGGATAGCCGGATATCCAGCACTCGGGGAATGTGACCAAAACAGCATCATGTTGAGCGGCTTCTTCGATCTATCGAAGTGTCTTCTCGACTGCTCCTTCGAGATCTAGCCATACTGGCTCGGCTTGTGTGACGGCAATGCGCACGGTGTCAGGTAAAGTAGCGACGCCCATTCTATGCAAGAATAGAGGAGAGAATAGGAAGCAATGAGAATCGTAGTTCAATCAACTTCGATCCTAGCGACGGCGAATATTCTAACAGATAATAGGGGAAGAATCAGGGGGAACTCTGTTGTGATATATGGTGATGTGAAAGGCCCGATAGAAAGACTTCATATCTTTATAATTAATTCTGTAATAGCCTACGGCGGGTGCCAAGTTCCGCCCTTGATAGAAGTGCCGATGTCGTTCTAATTTTCTGATACGAAAAGATTGGCAACAAACCTCAAAACGATCGTAGAATAATGGCCAGAGATTAAGAGATAACCACCACATTCTCTAGATTGTGTTAGCTGTTTCCGGGTCCAGTGGCGATCAAGTGCGCTAAGTCAAGGGTCTAATCAGCGGCGGAAGTTAACGAGCCGCCGCCGTAACACTATTCTCTCTTCACACTATGTATCACACTGTGTTGTGGAGGTGGAATAGCGGAGCCGCCGCTGATAATGGTCAAAGATACTGCTTTTGCATCGGTTTCCGGTCGGCATGGCGTCTTTTCCCAATATGTAAAGGTACGGCTTATAGGTTTCACTATCGTTTGGTTCTGCGTTTGATCAATTGTTCCTTGTCAACCTTTATGTTTATTGGCTTTCCATTCAACACTCCTCTATCTAGATTAAAGACCCTCAACATAATTTTCGAAAATCCAACACTGTAATGGCTTTCGGCATTCTTGAAGACTCAAGAAATCCCCAACCCTCAGGCACTACTGTACTGGAGTCCATATCATATAATGGATCCGACCAGCGAGAGACAGCGCAATTAGTGCTCGTACCACACCCATCATCATCTCCGAAGGATCCGCTAAATATGAGCCGGTTACGCAAGGAGCTACTATTTGCGACCATCATTTTCGGAGCGTGCGCAACTGGAGTTATTGGTCCTCTGCTGGTTCCGGGCTTCAGCATTATTGCCGGTGTCTTTCACCTGCAGAGCTTGACAAAAGTAACGCTTCTCAACGGATCGCTTGTCATGGCTCTAGGCGTTAGCTCGTACCTTTGCTCTTGTCTGGCGGTGGTGTATGGCAAACGACTGATATATCTCATCACTTCTATCATGCTTATTGCGACTTGCTGCTAGGGTGCGGCTGCGCAATCTTATGGATCTCTGCTTGCATCCCGAGTCTTCAAGGTGAGTACTCGGAAAGTGGAAAGCGTAAAACGCGTCTTCTAGACTGAAAGCTAATATCTTTTTAGGCCTTGGTATGGGCGGCTTTTTCGCTCTAGCGGGGACTGCATCAATCAACGACGTCTTCTTCGTTCATGAGCGGGGTTTTCGTGCTGGGCTGTGGAACTTTGCTGTCATAGTGAGCATCCAGACTTCTTTTGGTATCAAACTCCTATTAACGTCTACACTAGGTATCCGTCAACCTTACTCCAGTCATCAGCGGACAAGTAATCACTGCACTGTCGTCGAGATGGTGTTTTTGGCTTCTCGGAATTGTCTGCGGAATTGTCCTTGGTTGTGTTATCCTATTCTTTCCGGAGACCACCTTTAAGCGTTACGATGCGCGTTTTTTATCGGTAGCCGTCCCTACAAGCCATACCGATGAGCCAAAGCCGGCCGATGATACGAAAGATGTGAAAGGATCCAGAGAACATGACATAGACTACCAAGTCAGTTCCTCCTCCAGCGTAGCTCCCCTCTGGCGCAGGATTCTGGGCCTCGAAGACCTCGAGATAAAGGACCAGTCAAGAGTCCTAAAGCTATGCATGACTCCCTTATTCATTCTCCGTCATCCAGCTGTGATATGGGCTGCTGCAATGTGGTCTGTGGTCTTCACATGGGTCATCATCCAAGGCGCCGTGGCCGACCAGATCTTCCAAGCTCCGCCGTACAACATGTCCACGGTAGCCGTTGGCAACCTCGTTGGCATCGCACCAATGATAGGATCTGCTCTCGGCACTTACCTTGGTGGCTGGGCATGCGATGTTGTTTCCACAAGCATGGCACTCCGAAACAAAGGCATCTTCGAGCCAGAATCCCGACTTATAATCATGCTTCCCTTCCTCATCATAATAATCATCGGATCCTTCGGCCTTGGAATAGTCGTCCACAACGGACCATCCAGCACTGTATGCGCCGTCTTCCTGGCTCTTATCAACTTCGCGGTCGGCGTAGGCTGTACCGGCATCGTAGCGTACTCGAACGACGTATTCCAACACAGAGCGGGAGAGGCGTTTGGCATTACTACGGTATGTAATCAGTCCTCACTATCATTAAAACATGTGAATGTTAACATTTAGATAGTTTGTAAAGAGCTTGTTCGCGTTTGGTTTGACGTTTATACTTAATGACTACTATGCAGCACATGGTCCGCGTGTATTCTTCTTCACTTGGGGTGGGCTTACGGTCGGAGTCACGGCTACGACATTTCCATTGTATGTGTACGGCAAACAGATTCGAGCTTGGGCGGAGCGACGCCATCTACTTGATTAGGACGAGTCTGACAGGTATATGCGGAAAGTAGGTACACTGCCTATTATTTTCAAATGCCTATATATAATAGTTCCTCTAACCTTAGTCATAAAGCCTTCTACTTTTGTAATAGCTATCAATTGTTGTTTTTAGCTTTATTAGCTTAGAATAGATTAGTATAGCTTATAATAGCTTAGTTTAGTTATATACAAAGCTTATAAACAGCCCGCTTGTGCTCTGAAAAGGCTACAACTCGATTAGAATGGAAGGCGTGGGATACGTCACCAAGACCTGGTCGAAGGTTGGCCATGTCAAAGTTGATGACCGAGAGGTTGTGATCGGTTCCAAATTCCACCGGTTTTGAAACAAAGTTACAACGACCTGCTGAGTGCTGTGTCAAGTGTCCAGATAGTCTAAGGGATGAAGAGGCGGCGGGTATGCCTTTCGCCCATATGACCGTTTTCTGGAGCTTCTTGGATAAGGCAGGACTCCGGAAAGGCCAGTCAGTACTAATACACAGCGCAGCTGGCGGTGTCGGTATCGCTGTAGCCCGCTGGCTTGGGCTGGGAATATATGTTACGGTGGTCAACCAGGAAAAGATCGACTTCATGCAAAATAATTTTAACATTCCTCAGGAGCGCATTTTCAACCGAAGGATTTTTGCTCCTGAAAGCTTCGTGGCGAGAACGAAGTCGTGAATGTTCGGCTAAGGGGAGAGAGGCGAGTCGGCCGGAGCAAGCCAAGTGTATGCCGGTACATGTTGCTGTGCGTCGACGATAGGCGCAGGAGATGCCAAGTCAGCGTTTGATAAGATTCCAGCGCTGCGAAGCGAATAAGATGTAGAAAATGAAGAGTGGAGTGGTGCGTGGTGTGCAGCAGAAATATGGCGTTCGTTAAGCTAGTCCCAAAGGGGCAGTTTGCTTCCTCCATCCCCCACCACGACCGACGACCAAAGCCGCTCTCTTCACAATTAACAAGGCACAATACGAGCTATTATTGTGTGCTGTTTAGGAAAGAATTTCTACAGAACTTAAATAAGTGAATCTCTAAATAGAACCTGTCTTTTGCGTCTCGACTCAACATCTTCGAAGATACTTCATTTTGATTCGAAAAATAAGGATTGAGGAGGGTTAGGGGCAGTTTTGTTTGTTGATCTGTCACTGACTGTGTTTTCTGGCTCAAAGGAAGAAGGAGAAGGGGCTTCCGGAAGATTGTGATCCGACGGCCGAAGTAGCGGCGCAAGGGTGCTAGGTTGGGAATTTGAGGAAGAGGAGCCGGAATCTTTAAGCAAAAAGATGGGAAGAGGAATCGAATCAAGAGCCTCGGTGAAGATTGTGCTAGCATCTCTAGGACGTTTCGAATATATCCAGGGTTCAGGTATATAGCTCGGTCGTGTTTTGAAATCGAATACAAACCTCTCCGCGTGTCTCGAGGAGTTGAAGCGAGAGCAATATGTTGTCTTTGGGACTTTGATCGCACATGGTGATGAGGTTTTCCCAATAGTGGAATGGATCGAAAAGATAATGATTGTCATGAAATAGTAAATGAGTTCTCGTTCTGTTGGTTGTTAATTGTGTCGGGAGCGCTTTGAGCGACTCGAATCTTTCTGCTTGATATGGTTTCTCCTGTTGTTTCTGTTGACTTCATGGCTTGCCTTGCGATTCCTGTTCCGGATAGTACTTCTCTTGTGGTAGTGCACTCTATGTCACCGCCTAGAACCGATTGTGTCCTTGATTCTCTCAATAAGGAATTAAAAATCGATACATAAGTATACTTACCGGAAACTGGTGCACCTGGATCCTTTTTAGAAACCGGCGCATTAGGATTCTTTTCGGAAACTATATTAGGACCCTGTTTAGTATTGCTCGTTGCATTTATCGTCAAGGCACCTATAAAACATGCCCAGTCGATGTATTGTACTACCGTGCCAAACAGAAGACTATGGGAGTTCAAGTACGATCTAGATAATCATTAGAGTTCCTTGTCAGATAGACCAATAATATATATTAGGAGGATCGAGGCGGAGAGGTAAGTAGGACTATTATTTACACTTCCGATAACGTGAATGATGAACATGAAAGAAGAGCGATTGTATTGCAAGTAGCTATGAATCCAAAAATATCAAATTCAAGCGCGATATATGATCAAAAACAATAGATAAAGACAGACGACAGCGAGTACATAAACAAAAAACACGACTGAGAGCGAGACCTTCTTACACTTCCAACCCTTCCTACACTTCCTACTCTTCCTGATATCCAACACGCTACACTGTGATATACTATGATGTACCTTGGCAACACCCCAACCCAAAATGGAATCGAATGCGGTGAAAGCAATCCGGTCGCCCAAATGCTCAAGCTGTAGTTGAAAATCCCGTGGCATTCCACACCATAGCCCTACCACCAAGTTCGACTTGTTCTCGGTTGGTTTCTGCGGTTTCAATTGCTCTTTGTTCGATGGTTGTAATGGCTTGAGTGAGGCTGATGACGCCAGCATTATGAAGCGCCAGCAAAGCATCCTCAACCCAGACTCTACACGTGAATGCCTCCCCTGTATTAGGCGATGGCTGACCGTTTCCTGCAACATTTCCTAAAGTAGATCGAAGAGTCTCCCAGTTGGCAGAATTAACGGTTCCGACTTTGAAGGCAAGGCACAGGGTAATAGAGGTCGGAACTCCAGAAGTGGATTTGGCCTCCACAAGCCAACCACCCTGTCGATTCGTTGCGTGCCATACTTCGCCATGGGGCTTGTTCGTGGGGACAAAGAGGCCCCAATGGAAGCCTGGTCCGGCTCGAAGGCTGAGGAGGACGTATATGGAGTAATTCTCTAGTTGAGCAGTAACAGTGGCCATGTTGAACTGAGCTTATAACAAATATTTTTGTGGTCGAGATATGGCGTGCAAGACTTCAACAGGGCGGGGATGAATAAGATCGAAGGTGGGTGAATATGGTAGAAAACCAATGGAATGGAAGATGAATGCGAATTTGGATGAATGTATGAAGGATGCAAATTTGGTAAATGTAGGACGAATATGAAAAATGGGAATGCAACAGAGGTTACACTTGGAGATGGATAAATTTGAGGATAGATAAAGCAAAAGATTGATGAGTAGGAAGAATGAAGTGGTGCCGGTTAGAGGTGCTCAGGAAGATGTGTTTGGAAAAGAAAGATTGGCTTCAGCAGGCTTCTTTTATATTGAGAAGATTTATAAACACTGGGTCAGATATAGACCCAATAACTCCTACTATGCCTTAATAAGCGCCCTGAATCCCATCGCTTCTACCAAGTTACAATTGACGCCGTCGTTGTACCCGGCAGTTCCTTCCTAAAAACAAGCGCCTAGTTACGTGCATTATCCGCCAGTCATTCAAATTTGGTTGTGAAATATGAAAGCGGCGTGAAGAATAAAGTGGGGAACGACCTCGTCCTTAGTTTTTCTAACAAGCGATCCGTTATTTATTACACGCTATAGGTCAGGACAATCGGCACATTCATGTTTCATGTCCGCTCTTGTCCAGCTTACTAAATGATGAATTGTTCAAAAGCAGAGAGAGGAGAGACTTCATTCCTATTGCTGCACTATTCTGAGCGCGAATAATACTCTCTGTCAACGCTCCTATTAATTTCACTTGTATGTGGTGGCACGTAGCATATGCTAGGCGCCTCTCTATATCACGGCTATGTGCCACCTTCGTGAGACGCCGCTGGAATACAGAAAAGAGGCTTTGGTCTCTGTTACCTCCACTAAAACCTACTCTTTCAAGGGTTGTATCAATCGCGATATCACGTTCTGTGGAAACCAACAAGCGAGTACCTATTTTTAGGCCTTTGCAAGGAACGCCGGCAGAGAGCGCTTGCAAATTTTGCAAATTTTAGTCAGATGCTGGATTGTGGAACAGGGTTTAACTTAGATGGGAATTAGTCTCTCGCTATGTAGTTAATCCGAATTTTGTTGAAGGCTTCGCCGCATGCCAAGAATAAACTCGGCGTTAATAGAGGCGTAGCGGCGGATAGGGGATAATTCACATGAAACTAGAGTATACTGTAATAAGCAAAAGCCTTCACTCTTAATATAGTTCAGGAGTGTTGGTAACTATACCGCGATCTAGTGATACGTCTTAGCGCTTGTTGGGTTCCAATGGAATGGTGAAGAGCTTCGAAATACTTTAGTGGAGAAGAACATTGAGTGTCTAACAAGGTACTTCAGTCATGAATATTTCATCATTCTAGTAAGAAAGGAGGGAAATAGCTTGGGAAGGTTGTATTGTGACTAAAGAGGCTTTACTATGAAGTTTTATATACGCTCTTTTTGTATTACTCATAGCTCGACTCAAATGACGAACCCTATTATCCTTATATTTCATATTGCTCACTGAGACACAAGCACAAAGCATAGCTCGATGGTTGCCGAGATGAGCAGGTTTCATGTCATTTTTCTAAATCTCGGAACTACTGTAAACAGAGAATATACTTATATCTTGCGGGTTGAGAGCTGATAGATAGTAAATCGGAGTAGTGGAACTGAGTTGATTGTATTAAGAAGGGACTAACTACAGTATATATAGCGACAAAACAATGAGTAAGAAATGATAAGGATTCAAGAAACCTGATCATTAACTAGGCGAAAAGGGCCTTTTCAGGAATAGCAGCCATAGGAGACGCACGTGAGCGGAGCCTCAACATTATATGTAGGGCTTACCACGAAGGTGCCATACTAGAGAGCATATCTTCCACTTGTAGCTCATTCCGATACTTGTCGAAAACCTGGTCGATAACATCTGCAGTCCACCGAATAGCGTATCGCATCGAGAAATGTGCCTTCGTATACTCCCAGTACTCGGGATACCAGCCCGCACACTCCCAGTCAACGATGCCGGAAATCTTGCCATGGCCATCAACAAGAATGTTTCTAAGATTGAGGTCTGCATGCGTAAAAACTATTTCATGCTTAACGCTGTGCGACTTGGATATCAATGAGCACGCGTTTTCGTCGAGCGGCAGATCATACGTCAAGTATTTGCTGAATTCAGTCTCGTCTTTGAACTTTAGCTCTTCGCGTTGGGAGTCGCTAATTCGCCAATCTAAGATGCCGCCACCCAACGCATTGCATATTTGGAATCCGGAGTCAGTGTTGTTGGGAATTTGACGTAGCTCGGCTACATATTCTTTGAGATCTTGTACGACAGTGCGCACTTGCTCGTCTGTCATGGTAGAGAGCATTTCTCCTACGTTATTCCCCGGAAGGCCAGTCATGAGCAGAAAAGAAGAATCAGAGTACTGGATGGTGTCAATGGCCCGTGGTGCTGGAATCCGGGTGTGGTTCTCAACCAACTGAAGTGATTGGAATTCCGCTCGATGTTTTGGTGCCCAATCCCACCTCCCTACTCGTAGGTAGAGATTGAATGGAAGTCGAAAAGTCCGATCTGAGCCAGTATGCCCATAAAACCTATTTGAAGCTGACGCTAGGCCCCTATAGGCGAACGCCCGAAGCCATACTGGCATTTGAACCCAGAGGTGTCGAAGCATTCGAGGTATAAATGGAGGGCAAAATCGGCTAAAGGGCATCTTCGACAGTAGCGATTCCATGGAGTCTGTTTTAGGTCGTTTGGATGAACTGTAGGGCTGCTTCATGTGCTCCGATACTTCCAGCCATGCCAAAGCATTTGCAAATCGACGATGTACTTCCAATAAATGTGTACTGGGGAGCGAAGCGAGACCAGGAGCTTTGTTTTCCAATGCTACGAAATAAGGTGCTTCGAATCGAAAGGATGGCATAGACCAGTTTCTTTTTATTGAGCACTGAAGCTAACAGAATTAGTATAAACGTTGAAAAAGCTAAGCGAGCCCTTACTGAGTCATTTGTCGTCCCCAATAGACCACATCGGAGAGAAAGCCTCCCGTTCCTCAGATGCTCAAACATAGGCAACGACACCAGTATCAATTGATCAGAGATGTCTCTATCAGAGGAAAGAGAGCTGTGGTCCATGACTGAGAGTAGGTTTTGCAATTGTGGCTCCCCAACGTAAGCTGCAAACATCTTGTATAGTTTTCCCTGATAGAAAATCAACGATCGATCGAATATAAAAGAACATGAAACACAATTAGAAACTTACATCTTTGGCCATTTCAATGTCGTGGGGCAACGACGGCGGGATGATATAGGCCAAGGCAAGCTTCTCATCATTTTTCTTTCCGTCTTTGACTTTCGAGATACAGCATTGGCCCCCTTCTCTTTGCCATATACTTTGCCTCAAGGCTGTATCCAAGTCTTTTCCAAGGACAGGGCGTACTATTGGGGGAATAAGTCATGTTCAAATCGTATATTGGAGATTTACCTTTTTCCATAAGGTGAATCCAGTCAGCCAAGAATTCGAAGATTGTGGCCTTGTTCTGTGCAGAAATTTCATGGAGAAAGAAGCGCGACGCGGATTCTCGGTCTATGGCTTGTAGTATGAAGGTGCTGAGTACTGTTCGTTGCGGGTGTGCAAGCGATTTGGCAATTATGGAAAGCGCCTCGTATTCAGCGGATGCCTTGTCCTGAAAAAAGAGCGGAGAAGCGGATTCTGATATGTGATACGGAGAACCCATAGCTTTATGTTTGAGAAAAAGGACAGTCGAGGATGGTAGAGAAAAGATTCATAGTGGATGATGTAGGATATTTATAGGATGAGCTGTGCCGCAGGGAAAGTCGACGTGTCCCGAGGTCGTGGAAGCGCCGGAGTGGTATGTGCGTCGTGATAAAGCGCGTCGCGTTTAAAGCTAATCCTAATATGGGCTAGCCAAGCAGCCAATGACTCTCGAGGAGAGAAGATATTACATTTGAAGCTCTGGAAGTCAAACAAGTTTAAATGTGGTGTTTCTTTGGCTTTTATAGGCTTCTTTAAAATTTACAAATTACGTTCTAAGGGTAAGGGCACTTGATGATGGATAATGAAATACATTAACGTGTTTCACCGCCGAGCGAGCGGTTTTTGCTTGGCATAACCATCTCATGTTACTCAGAATTTACTTCTTCACTACTACTATCCGAAAATATATACTGCATACTAGCTTCTAATTCAGAAGATAACTCTTCAGCCTGCTAGCAAGTTCGTGCATTGTGCCTAGTTCCTCTACCGTGATGTTGAGTTGCTGGTGCCCCTTCCTACCTACGAGCCTTCTTTGACTGCACAGCAGTCGAAGATGACCCCAAGGTGCCACCTTTCTGGAGACGCTTCTTCTTACGCGACTTCCTCTTAGTTAATACTTCTAATTGCTCTTCAATCTCAGAAATGCGGGCAGAGTAGAGCGCGTTTTGGTGTAGCATTAGTTCAGCGCTCTTAACAAGCTGTGAGAACCCAGTAGAGACTCAAAGTGGTGATCTCCTGATATATTTAGATACCAGCCTTGACTGGGAGCTAACTTCGTGTGTATTGCTTGAAGTCTTTGACTGCCATGGGTCGGCAGAGGGGAGGTGGCGTGCGCAATCGTACATCAAGTCGATCCAGGACCTCTGCTGCGTTAAGAGGAACAAGCCTTGATGCCTCAAAGACCTTCCGACAGTTCTCTTCTCCAAAAAGTCAAAAGACGAGAGTTTAAATGCTGGTAGGAAGCCCTTCCCGTTAATGTGGTAGACGCGTCGGCGCGCCAAGTCTCGGATATGTTGAGAGTACCTCAACTTTAATGGTGAGAAACAGTCCATATCCAACGGCTCGAGGATATGTTTGATGAGTGAGCGGGCATGTAGAGTGTGATTATCTTCTTCTCTTCGCAGAGGTTTCTGAATTCAAGAGAGTCGTAACACTCATAGCCGTTGAGTATCAGCAGGCGATGGGCCCCATAAAGCCTCCTCCCTTTTGTATTTCTATCAAAGCACTCAACGCCGATCTCGTTCATAGTCCAGCCGTTCTATATGAGCATAAATACCCAGTCGCCGGGTATCTCATCGTCCTTGTACCAGGTAGAGAGGTGGCGCAGGCCCGGGAAGATGATGAAGGGAGTAATCGCTTAGCCTATCGCGTTAACGCCCTGAATGACTGTGGTCCAATTTTGATCGCCCGGATAAACTGGCTTCGGTTATCCTCGACGCTCTGAGCCAGTGACTACAGCGCTTGATTGAATCGTTCCCATCATGAAGCCCGTCTCCTCGAAGTTGTAGGTGTCTTCATCGGCGATGCCGTACTTAACCTTCACGTCCATTACAAGCCTGGAATATTTGCTGATAACCTTTGGATCTTCACAGAGAGTGCGCTTGCAGTCGTACTTCCGAAAGTTCTTGACGCTCAGCTCAGGCTTAAGGTGGATGAAGTGAGTAGCCTAGTTGACACCGACTGGGTCACAGTGACGCGCAGCCAGCAGGGAATCGGCCACATCCTTCACAGCAGCGAGCCTGGGGGAACCCCTCTTGAATCTAGGTCAAGTGTATACCTAACAATTACCTCCTCCTCCTCCTCTCTCACCGTAAATCTCATGCCGTTGGGTTGGCAATCGCATCGTGGAGTTATACCGGCGAGTCGAGTAGTGAGCGTACTTCGGGGAACGTTATAGATCTCTGTAGCGCGTCGTAATTTACGAGTTGCGTCTTGTTTGATAGCCTGAACAGCAAACTGCAGCTAGCCTTCTTTTGAGGTCAATTTCACGCGTAAGGGTGGAAAGCATAGCTTCTAATATTATACACCATAAAAAAGCTTTAGTATAATCTATTTATATAGTTAAAGACTTTGCAAGAAAGTTATTTTATTTAGTATTAGATATACTACTATATATTCTACTTTAGTACTTATTAAAGATGTAATAGAAGCTATAATAATAAAGCTCTATGTACTTAATTCTATTACTATCTTCTTTTTGCACTATGTAGCCTTTTAGAGAAGAATATAAGATAATATTAGCTATTTCTAAGTAGTAATAGAGTACAACGTTTCTGTTGAGGAGCAGAAGGAGAGGCAATTGAGGGCAAATCGGAGTAGTGGAACTGAGTTGATTGTATTAAGGAGTGACTAACTACTGTATATATAGGCGAAA
>MU002389.1:0-17785 GCA_010093585.1 Melanomma pulvis-pyrius CBS 109.77
CCTCCTCCTCCTCCTCCTCCTACTGGGCCGCTCAGCCCCTTCTCCCCGAAGCCCGTGGCGCCATGTCCTGCACTCTGGCCGGACCGGAATCACCGACGGCATCACCAAAGCATGCTACCAACGCCCATGCAGCCAGAATATGCACCCGAGCCCATTCTCTCAATGGTCTTCAGCACTACGGATACATTTATCAATAAAATGATGCTGCGCAACACGCCACAGCACAACTACCGCGTCGATGTGCTCAGCTGTTCGGTACCGTTCTCGCGCCTCAAACTTAAAGTCGAAGATCAATGATTCGATGGGATATAGACGCGGGTTAAGTCAATACTATTTCAATTCCGCAACGCCACTTCATAAGCTTGGAGAGCATTACTTGGAATTCCGCAGCAACAAGACCGGGTCATAACAATATCGTTGATGCTGACATCGCCGGCAGTATCGAGGACATCGTTTGCAATAACACAAACGACTGTGCGATAATCTGGTGCAGGAGTGTAGGTGGGCGATGCATACCCCATTGCCTCAGACTTTGGTCCTGAACCACTCCCGTCAGGAATGATACTGCGAATTCGACGAATAATAGCGGGTTAAAGACCTCTTCCTTCTCAGGGTTCAATAAACATAACATGCAATGAAGTGGATGTTGACTCGGGGACACCTGTGATTGATCTCTTGTGTATGCAATCTCATGTGGGGACACACATAGGGATAGCGTTTCATATCATGTGGCGAATTTTTAGGTGATCTTGACTCTTTTTTGGTGTAATAGCGATGGAGGGAGAATGGGGGCTAGGAACTGTCGCAAGAGTGAGCCGGATTTCGGGCTGTCATATCGTAATAACGTTATTCACGAACAAACGATGAATTTCAGATCTACAGTGGGAACAAGATTGTAATTCTGCAAGGTGATTATATTTCTGCAAGGTGATTATAATTCTTCAAGGCGATTATAATTCTCCGAGGCGATTATAATTCTGCAATGCGCATAGCGACTTTATACCTGACGCAATCAAAAATTTCCCCAAAGTATGTGAAAGCAATTGCATTGTATCATGGCACGTATCTATCTTGTAATCATAATCTCGTCGCTACTCCCCTTACTCCGTTGTGCCTCCTCCCACTCTGCACTCACGACCGTCGTCTTCATAATCTTCGCCTGACTCCCCGTACTCTCCGTCTCCCACCTCCTCTCCTCCCCGATCCCGGGTGCCGAAATTTCAACATCGGTCTCCCCATCCGGTCTCCTCGGACCGCCGGGCAACCCTGACGCAGAGTTTGAGTGCGAAGTGAAGTTATCCGAGAGGATCGGGAGGAATCTCCTGATACCGGTTTCCCCCTGACTCTTGCTGCGACTTGTGTCGGCGGCTGTGGAGGCCGTGCTGCTGAGCTTGTAGGACACATTCTTGCCGTTGGAATATCCTAGCTCTGAGGGCGTGCCCCGGCGGCGCAATTCATCTGCGCCATACATGCCCGAGGGGATGGACTCGAGTAGCGGGCGTAGGTACGGCACGCAGGATGTGAGGATGGTGATGCATTCGATGATCTGGGACGTTAGTGTCCATTTCCATAGATCGAGGGTAGGGTTGGAAGATTCGAAGGCTGGCGTCCAGGCGATCTGAATGCCGGTGGCTATGATATCGCTGCGAGTGTGTTAGACGAGAGGACGGGTGGGATTGGCTATTGATTACGTACAGTGATCGCGCGCCGAAGAAGGTCAGGATTGTTACTTTCTTGCCTGTGCTCATCTGCAGCGTGACTATGACGTGAACTGGGAAGAGGATCAGCGCGACATCGGTCAGCATGTTGATAGCGCCCATGCCGCGCCAGAATGCAGGCTGTCATGAGCTGTCAGTAACCCTCCTACATGATATGACCCAAGAAAACAAGCATACCAAGCTAAAGCAGCTACTCCCCTGTCCAAATGAATGCCATGGATGTTTGATCCCGCACTGGAATGCAGCAGCAAGCACGGAAGCAATGCCCCACACGGCGATGAAAGTAGTCAAGGTTATGCCCAACCTGCGATGCAGATCCGAGGCGGTGAGGATCATCATCAGCGAGATGATGGAGAGTTTCGCTAGAGCTAGGGTGGCGATGTAGAGCAGCTTGTTTGCATATTCGCTCTGCGTCAAACCGTTAGCACGGTGTTGAAGTAGCGTCGATTTCGGGTCGGATCATGCAGAGCGGAAGCATACCTTCTCGTAAGCAATCATCTGGCTCTTCGCCAAGGATGAGATATCTCTGCCGAGCCCATTTGCAGTCTGGATGTTGACCGCTATTCCTGAGCCTATGCTGGCTATCTAGGTAAGCTGTCAGTTTGAACTCAAATCGGGGGCCGGGAAGCCTACCAGGGCCGCGACCACAAACGCATCGTCCACATCAATCCGCCTCCGCAGCGCCCGCTTCGTCACCAGGCGTGTCAGAACAGCCAGTGCGGAGGTAATCAGCAGCATCCAAGTAATAACGTTGAGAAAGGGCCCGAGATTCTTCTCCGAGCCCGGCTGTCGTGCGACGAGGTGAGAAATCGCACTCATCGCTTTTCCTCCTGGGTGTGAATCAGTTCGAAGTCCGAAGGACCGCCCGCTAGAGGCGTGGGAAGCCGCAATGCCAAAGCTGCAATGTAGGAGGCGTCCAGCTGGAGTTCGCGAAGGCGCATGGCTTGAGAAATGTATGTAATGCTCCGTGCTTGGAGTATCAGGAACGCCCTTGAGTCTTGCTCTTCTAAGACCTGCGCGTAGATTCGCAGAGGGGCTGTAGAGTCTGTGTTTGGGCGCGTTGTACCATGCTCAGCTATGCAAGGGCTGTGGGTAGTGAAGATAACAGCATGCCAGTTGCCATTTCTCGTGTAACTGATCCAGCCACGTCGGTCGGACGCTAGATGGTGCGCGAATGTGGACCGGTACCCCAGGGAGCAAGGGCAAACCCACCGTTTGCCAAAGACAAACATGATCCAAATTCTCAGCTGAGACAGACTCCTCACTTCCGTTGCCGCTAATGAGAAACGATGGACTAATTGGCTAGATTCGGTTGGATGAAATACGCGGTAGCACAGTGGCGTATGTGTTGTACGACGACAGTTATCGAGGAAATTTGAAGGGAAATTCAGCACGGAAGACCTGCAGCCGTGGAACACATACCAATGCCACGGTGGTCCTGCCATCTACATGCGAGGCGCGAGTCGGCTTCTGCCAACGCATATATTCGTCATCTGATAACCTTTATGGACAGTTCCAGGTATCGGGCGCTCTGTATCACCAGACGGGAATTTGACCGGGAGGGAAGGCGGCCCCGGAGTACGGACGAA
This sequence comes from Melanomma pulvis-pyrius CBS 109.77, assembly GCA_010093585.1. Lineage (NCBI taxonomy): Eukaryota > Fungi > Ascomycota > Dothideomycetes > Pleosporales > Melanommataceae > Melanomma > Melanomma pulvis-pyrius. Next base: position 3,308 of record MU002389.1, read on the forward strand.
ATGGAGAGAAGGGCTTGTATTCGTGAAGTCAAATTTAGCATTTCGTCTATGGTGCCCAGACCCTCCAAATCAAATACAGGATGATATCGGTAGCGACAGTTGAAGGTAACCTCGTTATGGAACGCAACAGACCCAGTACCCCCCTACCACCTCCAAGGATGAGGTCTTTTCAGTTTGCCGCATTGACTAATGTTATGCTGTCAGTTGTCGTGCCTAATGAACGCTTTCCGTGAAGTCACTTACAGCTCAAACGTCTACCCCGACGGGATCAGGAATTGTGCTCTTGAAGGTAGGAGCCATTCTTCGGTCGACGGGGACGATATCGATAGCTTCAATCTCAATAGCCGGTGCAACTCGGCGGTCGACTCGGGTGGGGTCGGCAGCTACCCGGTATACATCTGGCACTGCTTTGGGGACCAGGCGGTTGCCCACAGGAGCTGAGCTGACGCTGGCCACGAAGGCGAGTACTGACAGGATGGCAAAGTTCGAGCGCATCGTGGTGTTTTGGGAGACCGTAGACTTTCACACGTCAGATTGTTCTCTTCAATTCCAGTGCTTATTTTCTTACGTTGACTTGACAATACTGCAAGGTGAATGTCCTTATCGAAGTTCGAATTACGAAGGTAACGACTTCGATTCTCTGTGAGTTTATACCTGCATCGCTTGGTCTAGATCTTAGTCCGAGGGGATGGTTATCGTCCGTGTCCGATGATGAGAGCAGGATCAAGGGTTACTCTTTGACGGCAAGGTGGTGGTGATTGTCTCAATATCGAAAGAATTCCAGTCTGCTTTAAGGTTCCACAGCAACTACTCCTTCATACAACGTTGGATCCAAGCAAGGGATCGTATATCTTGATGAGCGGTGAGGGTAACGAGCTCAGGGGAATTCTTAAGGATTGAAGGTGGAAAGGCTCCTGGGCCGAACAATGAACAAAGCTGGGTGTATATTGAAACCCGGCTCGCATGACCCATTTGCTTTCAAGGCTGCAGCATACCACAGTATCGCGATAATGTGGGGCATTGTTTGTCAAACTGGGCAGTCGTGACCCACACCGAAGTAACAATTTGAAGAAAAATGTACACATGTGAACCCATATAATCGATAAGTATGATGATGAACAAACTGATTACTTCAATGGAGACCGCAGCATCCACGTCTACCCGCTACAACATATGACATCCGTCGGCTGACAATCCTTCCAACATTCAGACCAGAAATACCTCGTCTAGCGTTTTGCTCTTCGGCTCGTACGTATCTTTGTGTCCATGGTACTCAAAGTATGCCTTCATAATAGGAAGGTAGGGCGAGTCATCCGGACAGAAAGCAAATAGCTCGAGCGTGTTCGTGGCCTCTCGATAATCGTCGAATTTGTAGCAAGCATGCTGATCTGGTCGTGTAGCCCATGATACCAGCTTATTCCAGTCACGGCATTGACGAATCTGGCCGTCTCCAACGTGGTGCGCAATCGCAGCAGGCATTGGGGTGTCATCAGCGGCACACATGATGTCTTGGCGTATACCATCGAGGCAATGGAAAACGTGGCTGAGCGTGAATGTCTGGTTATCGCCGTTGTGCTTTGCCACGATGGCTTTGCGGATAAGTTTCTTGTAATGATCAGCGTGGGATCAGAAAGGAGGCCTATTCGCATCATACCAGGCAATGAAGATCATGAAACCCCTTCACATAGTAAATACTGCGCTCCGTATCCCAGGGAAATCGAGTCGATGGCGTCAGACCAATTTGCTCTGCATAGTCGTCTCGGAGGGCAACTGCCATCGGATTCGTCTCTATAGCATCCCAGGCTTGGTCTACAATGCTTCGGTTGATATCAGGATTCCAATAATCCGAGAAAGATCGATATGGCACAGGAGTATCGAAAGTGTTTCCACCTAGATGATTAGCCTTTGCAACTGCTTTGTGAGTATATACATACTGTATATGGTTCTCCCCAGATCGGGAGGGCAGGTCTGAAGGCTGGCGTTTCGAAGGAGTAACAGCACGTTGGCAGAAAGAGAGATGAAAAGTACTGATAGATAGAGTACGAAGCTACGTGAATGCGTGGGAATGATTTCAGTTGTGTCATTCCAGTTGATTATCTTCCCTTCCTCGTCTCCATCGACGGGCTGGTACTCTGAATTTCGCACCATGTTGAGGATTATTTGGACACAAGAATTGATGATGCATAAATTTGGTCGCAAAGGAAAAGAAAATTGGTGTTAGCATTATTTCGGTAGTACTACGTGTGGGCCGCCTGGGGGAAACTAGAGGTGATTGCAAAGCTCGGACCAGCGATGAATGGAACATGTCTGGCTCAGACGCGCTCGCTGCCGACGCGCTGATGGAGTACCATGGGGCACGCAAGGGATATTTTAAAGCAAAGAAAGTGTCGTGGCAGGGATACATGTGCAACGAAGGGATGACAGGGGGTTCCGGGCGCGTCTTTCAAGGTTGTTTGACGTGTGAGCAGTCACGCCAAGACAATAGAGCGCCTAAGGCCCACATCATGCCGAATCTAGCTAATCAAGCATGCTTCCTTCCCTTCCTGTACATTTCTCCGCCGTGAGACCACCACCGTGAGATCAACTCTTTCAGAGTGGCACAGCTATCTTTCCTTTAACTACAGCCTTCACACGCCGACTATTTCGCCTGCAAACCATCAACCTCACCACCATGGGTTCGATGCACGAAACAGAGACAAACGGCAAGTTTGCCCTCAACCTCAACACCATGGACTCGGTAAACGAAACAGAGACAAAGGGCAAGTTTGCTATCAAGGAAGTAGAAACTAGGGAAGAAATGGACAAGATCATGGACGTCATCTGGGTCGCAAACTACGATCCGTACGAGCCATTCGCTCAACTCTTCTTCCCCGTTCTTGGTTACACCAAAGCCGACCGCGAGGCAGCAATCGCTGAATCGAAAGAACGATTCTGGAGTGATCACAAGAGCCATATTCCAAGCCACTGGTTCTACGTCCAGGACACCGAGACCAAGGAGGTTATCGGTTGCCTGCAATGGGAGGTCGAAGAGAATAATCCGTTCCCAGATGGGCCACCGAAGCTGACGGCGCCTTGGTGGCCTGAAGGTGAGCATCGTGAGTTTACAGAGCGTATCTTGAATCAAATATATGCACCGCGGGCGAACTCGTTGACCAGAAGGCACATCGGTATGTTCTCATATTCGGCCATTTTTCCATGATACCCAGTTTCGCCATCGTCCTTTACTGCTCAACTAGATCCCTAAGCGTTCACTCGGTTGTGATTCATTATATCTTTTGAAGCTTTCACTCACTAACACCCCTCTAGCGCTGAACTGGATGTCCGTAATCCCTGCCTACCGCCGTCAAGGCATCGGCTCCCTCCTCATGGCCCACATGATCAGCTTCGCTGACACCAACAACTACGGTTGCTGGCTTGAGGCCACTTCCATGGGGAAACCACTGTACGAGAAATTCGGATTCAAACCACTCCTTAAAATCGCCTTCGACACAGATAAGAAGAACGCGAGTGACGTCTGGCGTAAATGCGAGCATGAGCTGACTCCGCCGCCGATTTCCGCCATGTGGCGGCCGATCAAGGGGGGAGAAGAGTCCATGAATGGTGCTTGGGAGCGCGGAGCCATGACCATGTTGTCGGAGTCGAGGCATGATGACTATATGAAGGATGTGCAAATTATGGCGTTTGAACCATTGTATGCAAATTAAGATATTCGAGAGCTTCAAGAGAAGGAGTGGAAGATTAGAGTAGCGAGCTAGGGTATATGCTCATGATTGACCGGAGAGAAGGTTTGGGAATGGTTTGCGATGAAGGGTTTGGATCAGACCCAAATATCAACATAGCAGCACACTGTGTTGGCCACAATGCTACAAATTACATCAGTACATGTAGAACAACACGGTAGTGATTCCCCGATCTCCATTCACATCTCTGCACCACACTCTCTGCACGAATTAGAATAGCACAATATCACAAGCCAACACAAACTTCCATGTGATCCGCTACAAGATGCCGTTGAATATCAATCCACCCTCATCCAACCCCCCCCAATAAGCAACAAGCCCCTCACCAACCATCCGACCCACACTCGCCCTCCCTCACGCCCCTCCCCCCTAAGCAATCCCACAGCACAAACGGCTATACCTCTCGCCACACCCAACACAAGCATGCCCATCCTGCACCGGCCAGTACCAAACCCGGCGACACAAACAGCACTTCCACACCTGTGTCACAGCCACAACCACCACGAACACCGTCCCTCTCGACGACGGAAACGACATGAGATACTCCGCAGACAGAGGCGGGTCTGTGTTCGCCATGCGTAAAATCCAGCGGAACCTCTGCGTCGACACTGCTCCTGCAAAATTATAGCTCGGTAGGGTATGTATCCGTAGGACGTTCGTGCGTGCGTGAGGTCGATATTGTTGGCGTGGGACGTGAGGAGGGAGGAAGTGGCAGAGGATGGGGCTAACTAGCGTTTATATACTCCCCATAGAAAGGGGCGGCGACACTGGTTAGTGGTGGTGGAAGGGGAAAGAAACGGATCCTACTGCGCGTGACGGACCGTTTGATAGGGCTGCTTTGGACGGTTCTGGATGTGTCGTGGCTGATGGTTTGAGGGACGTTGTATGGGAGATGGTTACGAAGAACTCGTAGGATGAGGAGAGGGGCGGGGTGGGGAGTTATGTGGTGCGAGGGAAGTGGTTTGGAGATCGAGCATAGATGTGGTTTAAGATATGTCAGTGAGGAGTCGGGTGTCCTAGAAGAGTCCCGAAGAGACAGGTAGAACTTTCCTTGTTAATTCGGTGACTGACGATAAGATAAACACGGTACTATTAGGTCGCATGGTGCAGGATACTTCACTGGTGGGAACTGATTGGTGATGTTGAAGATGAAATGATTGAAGATCGAACGCGATGCTCATGATTGAAAGGAGGAATAGGCTGAAGGACTAATTATGAACAAGAACCTCATCATATGCCCATACTATTTTAAACCCAAATAAACTTCAAAACACGCTTATAGCCTAGGCTTAGACACAATGTATGAGTTACCCGTCTGCATCCATTTGACAGCATCTCCAACCATCTCATCGACAATGACCTTCGCGCTCTTCCTCTCGTTGACAACGGCGGCAGCCTTGCCCATCAGGAAGGGCCGCGCGTTGTCCATGGTCTCGTCATCAAGATCATCTCCGAGTCTCTCCAAATCGTGTTCAACGGGGATGACACCCTTGCTAGTGAGCTCTTTGATGTCGGCCTGTCTGTTCTCTTCCCAGTTTTGAATGTATTCGTTGTTCCTCACGCGGAGCGGTCGTCCGGTGAAGATGATTGTGCGGACGTTGTCGTCGAAGCCGGAGGTTCGGACAGCCTCCTGGTGCGCCTTGGGTGCGCCGGCCTCCTCGGAGAGAACAAAGCGAGTTCCAACCCACACGGCAGACGCACCAAACATGAGCATGGCAGCGAGCGACTGGCCGTTGAAAATACCACCGGCAGCAACGACCTGCACGTCCTCGCCGTTCATTGGCGACTTGTGGCCCTTGACGAGATCCACAACGGTGGGGATGAGGATCGATGTGGGAACATCTCCAGTGTGGCCACCGCCCTCACCACCCTGTGCGCAGATAATATCGACGCCGAGCTCGAGGCACTTCTTGACGTGCTTGGGGTGGCCGATCATGTTCATGTATAGGATGCCGGCTCCGTGGAGCTTCTCGACGACGGCCTTTGGGGGAACGCCAACGGCGCAGACGAAGAGCTTGGCGCCGGAGTCGATGATGATGTCAATGAGCTCGTTCAGCTTGCCCTTGGTGTAATCGTAACTGCGAAGCGTGCGTTAGCTCTTGTCCGAAGACATGCGCGATGCAGCATGTGGGATGCTCACTTTGTCTTCCGCGCGCTTCCGCCGACCTGTGGGAGCAGTAGATCTACGCCAAAGGGCGCGTTCTGGTCGTTGAGGTAGCCCTTCAACTCGGCGACCTGCTCTCGCAGCATATCGGGCGTGTATCCAATGCCGCCGAGGACACCAATTCCACCGGCATTTGTGACAGCGGCAGCGAGCTTCGGGCCGGCGGCAACGTTCATGCCGGCGAGCATTACGGGGTGCTTGATCTTAAGCAGATCAGTAAGCTTTGTGCGGATTTGTTCTGTGGCGCTGTCAGGTTCTGCGACATGTGAAGGTGAAAGTGAATGCGACGGGATGACGTACGAGGAGAAGCCATGGCGAACGATGTGGGAGGGTGCGGTGGGACGGGTGGTGTATGTTTGGGACGAGAGGATGTCAGTGGTGCGGAAGACAAGGGAATGGCAGACAAGGAGTGAGGAAGCGCGGCTTCTTATGCGGATGGGAATGTGGAGTATCTGCTGCGCGACGTCTAGTCCGACGAGCACTTGCCGAGGTCTGCTTGAACGGGGTCGGCGCGCCTCACGTGTCCGGGGTAATCTAGCTACAGATGGCAGCGCCCGGCTTTAGCGTGACTCGACTTTTCTCCAACACCGAGGTGCGTCGATCCGGAAGCCATATGATATCGGCCATGCGCCCATGCACAGCGAGAACGACGGCCTCATTCCGCGCATATGTACGGCAATCATGTAGAAAGTTCTCGGGTGCTACGAGGGACGGCTTCCCGCCGTACACTAGACCATCGGCATCAGCCACATCTGCCCCCGCCAGACGTAGGAACTTTCGTTCCATCCCGTCGTCTTCCTTGGCATGTCCAAATACACAGTCGAGGACGCCAAATGTCAGACTATCACGTCCAATCATCCGCCAATACCATGGGCGCAAGAAAGGGGACCACCGTGCATTTATCGCATTGGGAAGTAATGTTGGGGACAGAGTCGCCATGATTGAGATGGCGTGCAAAGAGATGGAAGCTAGTGGTAAAATCAGACTACTAAGAACGAGCAACCTCTGGGAGACCAAAGCCATGTATGTTCTGGATCAAGACAAATTCGTGAACGGGGTTTGCGAAGTGAGTTTCCTACAACACGGCCAGATCTCTACCTCACACCGAATAGGTGGATACTACTCTATCGCCACTCGAGCTGCTCGATGAGCTCCAGTCTATAGAGAATCGCATGGGCAGAGTCAAGTTCATCGACAAAGGACCTCGAAACATCGATCTCGACATCCTTCTTTACGACGAAGAAACCGTTGTGCACGAGAGGCTGCAGATCCCCCATCCCCTGATGCTCGAACGAGAATTCGTTCTACGACCCTTATGCGAGTACGTGCCTCGACAATCTTGCTACGATTCAAGCTGACAATGCAAAGCATTGCACCGAAGAAACGTCTTCTGCGACCAAAATCAGGCACGTTTCTACAAAGCTTGCGGAAGTTGGCACCTTCGAATCCTCCGCTTTCTCCATTTACTCCCCTTGCCCGAGCTCTACCTCCCATCGCCACGACTCATCCAAACCGAGCCACGAGAATCATGTCCATCTTGAATGTAACTCCAGACTCCTTCTCCGACGCCGGGAAAAACTACGAGATAGACGAATCCGAGCTTGCACGGACAATAAAATCGCACATAGCCGCAGGAGCCACAATAATCGACATTGGCGGCCAATCCACCCGACCCGGCGCCATCCAAATCACCAGCAATGAAGAAGTATCCCGCATCCTCCCCGTGATCAAGATCATCCGGTCCCTCCGCGAGGCAGAAAACATCGCAATCAGCGTCGACACGTACCACGCCGAAGTCGCCAAGCACGCCATCGAAGCCGGCGCCGACATCATCAACGACGTGAGTGCCGGCCAGATGGACCCCGAAATGCTGCCCACCGTCGCACAGCTGGGATGCACCGTCTGCCTCATGCACATGCGCGGTACCCCGGCAACCATGAATAGCCACGCCAACTACTCACCAAACGGAGTTTTGAAAACCGTAGCCGAAGAGCTACGCCAGCGTGTCGAAGAAGCAGAAAAGGCTGGCGTACGGCGTTGGCGTATCATCCTCGACCCTGGTATCGGCTTTGCCAAAACGCAGGACCACAATCTGGAGCTTCTACATCGACTAGAACACCTCCGCCATTCTCCGGCGCTGGCTGGTTTGCCCTGGCTGGTGGGCACGAGTAGGAAGGCATTTATCGGCAAAATCACAGGGGTGGATGAGGCGGAGAAGAGGGCGTGGGGCACGGCTGCTGCGGTTACGGCTGCGATTCAAGGCGGCGCGGATATCGTGCGTGTTCACGATGTCGAGGAGATGACGCAGGTTGCGAGAATGGCGGATGCGCTGTATCGTGTTGAAGGGTGGGAGAAGACTGTGGACGGGAAACTTAGCTAGCACTTCTTTTGATAAAATGCCCTCTGGCAAATCGAATCGTCCCGCTGTAGCAATAGTCTGCTATTATTTCCCCCCTTTGCTAACAGACTATGAATGATATGTGCATGTCACAAAAACATGCTCGGTTCGAGGCTTTCAAAAAGAAGCGCCAGTTACGGTTCGGTAGTCTCATTGATGTCATTAATCTTTTATTCGCGTTAGGAATAAGAGAGTGGAATGAAAAGTTCGGCTAGAATTGCATTGAGTACTTATGCCTCGGGATATGAATCTACAGCGTAAGCTCGAACACGGCAGTGTACTGGGAAAGATGCTGCCATGTTCCATGCATGTTGAACAATACTTGAATACGGTAGTTGAAGCACCATTTTATTACCATGTTATTTGGCCTACCTCACACAAGTGTAGAAATAAGCTAGTTGAAAGACAAAAAAGCAAGATATACGGGACTCCTCCATTGTACTGCAAGGCTAGACTTTGACCCTAAAACCGCTACATCTAAGACGATCGATAGGAAACAATTCTTAGATGGTAGGGTTTTCTCTACCACCTTTGAGCTCGACATCCATACCTATATCTGGCCGAACTCATACAGATCCTTCGTCGGACATGCCCACCCCCCTCCCCATGTATACCCAGGGTCATATGTGAACTCAGGTTAACAAGAGATAGTCGTCGAAAGTGAGATCGTCACGGATTTCGTCGCCGATCCAGAGATCGTCATCGGAAACGTCCAGCATAAGGCGAAGGTTATCATTGGGAGATGTTTCATCGGTATGGGAACATTTCTCTTCGGTGTTTTCATTCCTTGTAAAATGCCAGTAAACGATCGTTCTGGGGGAGGTTGGGAGTCAGCATCAGGACAGTTTCACAAGGATGAGTTGGATACGTACCTCGTCGAGGTCTTTGGCCAGCTTCTTCTTCCACATCTCGGGAGGCTGCGCGTATACATCATTGAGCGGAATTTCCAATTTGCCGAGCGCGTCATAAACGAATGTCAGGTCCACCTTTGCCCCTTCCTTCATCAGTTGCTGACAGATCGGTTTGATCATAACCAAAGCGTCTTCTATGGGAGAAAATAGTATGTGTCGCTACATTAGGGAGATGCGTAGATGAAACCCTGCCTTGTTGCGTATCTTTAACAGAGGGCTAAAATCGTCCCTTGTCGGCCGGCGGGCTGTGTGGAATCCTTCCTCGTCCTGTCCAACGATTGTCCGACTCAGCTTCCAAATGATCGTCAACTGCTGGGCGACATCAGCGGGATTGAATCCAACGTGGAAATAATCCGCCAAGAGAACATTGTTGATTTTCTCAACTTCATCTGTGATGAATATCTGTGCACTATATGATTTGTAAAAGGCCTCAACCATCTCCAAGGCTGTCTCAGGACTAACGAGAGCTGGAGACAGTATGTGCGGAACCAAGATTCTTTTCAGGCACCCGCATGGACGCGTTGGACACTGCTTTTGAGACGATACGTAGATCATCAGCCCCCGGAGACGAAGGGACTTAGCCATGTCCTCATCGAACAATTGGTGGTACACCATATCTCGGAGCTCTCGGGGAAGGTAGGACCGCATTTTCGTGATGAACGGGAACCTCCAGGACCTGGAATTGAGATCGTTTATCTGGGCAAATTTGCTTTGTTCTCCTTAGTATCAATCTAACATGGGGTTTGGGACTTCGCGGCGCGACATACCTTCCCGTGACGTGTTTTGCAGACTCCTTCTCCAGTTTCGCGGGTTGGCTGTCAATGCTGTTTATGCTTCAATCGCACCTGTTTAGAAGAATGCTCCAAGGAGGGTTTAGCCTGAGCTCACCTTTGGGGGCAGTTAACGTCTTCGATACTACGGAGTGATGCGGCTTCGGATGCGCCTGCGGGCTTGTACGTACTCGCAGAGACGCTTGCTCAAGGATTGGACCTCAGCATCTGGCCCTGGGGACTGATCTCTCTTCATGATGGCCGTGGGCGTGACGGTGGAAGAGTGGTAGGGTTGGAGAGAGAGAGAGAGAGCAAGACGAGAACGAAGGTGGGGAAAGGGGCACGGGAGATTATCGTGTCACGTCGCACGCGTTCGAATGCCTCCAATCACCACGCCAATCGACCCGATGCGTACCCGAATCCCGACATCAACCATGGGACCTTTTTCTCATCAATCGTCGTCCATCAGGAAGCATCTAACCCATAAATTCATAATTCCCTACCCTTATCCAGATGCCTACTGTACACTCGTTTTAGGGCACATAAAAAAACAGAAGAATTCCTGCGTTTCCCGCAAGCTCTGCAAAGGAAAGGTATTGATCTACAGTAAGAGCTTCAGACAATGCTCCTTACAGAAAGGAAAAATACATCTGTGCTCCCGAAAATCATCAATTCGGACACGGCGTAGATGCAACTGGAGAGGAGTGTGCACCGGGTCACAAAACAACGTCCATGGCAAGGCCTATTCCTGTAATCTGTATAACGAGATATTTGCGTAGTTCGGCCTGAGCACAGCACGTGACATGGCGTTTTCTCCGTGTGCAGCTATGGTCCAGACTACGGCTCATGCTGCCGAACGTCTACACCGATTGCGGAAGCTTACAACCGAATCTACCAAAATTGCTGGTCTTCTACCTTATGGCAATTCACCTCGCACTGTCCAGATGGGAAGGCTACCGTTGACGACGACGGAATTTCTGCGCTAATGTAGACATGTGCGAAGCCGCTGCAGATGAACAGCAAGCCGGATTACTTCATCTGGCTATTGGGCGCTCCATTTGATCGCTCACGGGTTTCAGGGAAGAATGAGCGCCGGTAAGTCAGAATAACATTGCGGAGGCGGGATGGTTGTACCTGGCAGAAGCCAGGTTCTTTATAGGAGTCTCCACTTGCTTTCTATTTCTCTTTCATAAATAGCTTCTCGTGTCCCAAGTCTCTCAGGCAATCGTCGAATACCTCCCTATCTACTTTTCGCATGCAATTGTCTTTTCTTCCAACCATCGAACACAACAACGTATACACATTTGGGAAACTGAACACTACCAAACCAACTAAGCCCATCATATACACTCAGGTATCATGCAATAAGCCTTCAAAGGCACAACAAAATAACCACCACACAACAAAAACATAAACGCTCAAAGCTCGCCATCACCTTCTACCTCCTCCCCTCCGCCTCCCCCACCAACCCATCCACAATCTTGAACATCTCCTCCGCCAACCTACATCCCCTCTCCCGAAACCCCTCGTCGCAAAGCCGCCCAAACCGATCCGGATGCCACCGAATCCGCTCCTGTCGCAGCCACTCATAGCTATACAATCCCGACGCCCTCAGCAACCTCTCCACATCGTGTTTGCATGCTCGTAGGCCGGCAGGATCGGACTTGAAATACACGCATGGGGTGTCGGGGCACGTGGCTAGCGGCGCGGGGAGATACGGAAAGGTGGTTAGGAGGGCGGGTGGGGCGCCGTTGGCGGAGGTAGGTATGTTGGGTTTCGAGGCGCTGCGGACTTGGAGTTTCTTCGGGGTCTTTGGTTTCGAGCGGGCGGTGGGTGTTGGTGTAGAAGTGGGCGTTGGGGTGTTGTTCGCTGCGAGGGCGAGCGCTAGCATGGTTGCTGTTTCGGTGGCCCAGCGCTCGTAGAGGGCTTGCGATGTTGCATCGGGTACGGTGTTGACGTTTGGGGGGTTTGGGGTCGGGAGGCTATTGTTGTTGCTGTTCTGGTAGTTGTTGTAGTTTTGTTGAGACTGTGGAGGTGGTTTTGGGATTGATTGCGATTGCGGTCTTGTCTTCGAGTTTGAGGAAGATATTTTTGGTTTGAGCCGCGTGAAGAAGTTCAGAGCAAAGGCTTCGAGGGCTTCTTCGTTGCTGTCTGAGCCGATAGAACCGGCCCAAGTTCCATCGGTGCGGATCGCGATGAACTGGTCTGAGTCTCTAGCGTCGAGGTTGAGATACTGGGGTAATGAATCAGCATGGGCGTTTTCCATCCATCATTTCCTCTATCTTCATGATGGCATGCCTGATATAAGTCGTATATACGTACAACAACATCACTCCACTCAAAGTCCGCCTCTTCGTTCCACTCCCTCACCGTGTCCTGAAACGGAGGCCAGTCATCATCCTCCAGCCCTTCTCTCGATCCCATTTCATACATCACCTCATCGTACTCACTCTTCGCAAAAAACGCACCCTTCGCGTTCCACGTCATGGTCCTTGGGGGCCCAAATTTCCAGCCCGCGGGTGTGAGCCACGATTGCAGACATGCTTCCAGGGGAGGAGGGAGTCCGCTCCAGCGGATGAACGTAGGATCCCAGGCGATGAATGAGGGCTCATTATTGTTATTTTTTGAAGTTTTTGAGTGTTTGGGACCGAGGAAGACACGGAGATGCTGGGTTGGAGTGAGGGTTTTGAGGATTTGGGCGAGGGTTGGAGGGATGCTCGACCCCCAGCCTTTATGTTCGCGAATTATTAATTCTGAAGAAACGGAAAGAGAGTGACGAACGAGGAGAAGAATGGGAAGAGAGGGTTGGGACGTACCCAGATTATTCTTCCCATTCGCGTCTTTGAAGCTCAGAACCCACGATTCTTGCACGGGGCCTAGCGCCGCCCAATGTACATCTACCACGCTTCCGCCCACAATGAGTTTGAGGAGTGCCGGAGGAAGATTTCGACAGTAGATGTGTTAGCTACAAGAACATATCTCGTGTCCACGGGAGCATACTATCGTAGACCCTCAAAAGACTTGGACACAAAGCTGTCGTCCGGCCCGAACGAGAAAAATGAAGTGTTACTCGACGTACTCATACCGGGATGAAGTCTGCAAGTATTGGATTATACAAAAATGACGTCATACGCGGGCGACAACTCAAGACGTACTCGGCTGAGGTTGTACAGTCATGAAAAGGGAAATGTGTATGGGGAAAGGTAAATCGATATAGCAGAGCACATAGTGGCAGTAGCGATGGTGTAACGTAGTTGCTGTGTTGTTTACTAGGAGGAGGTGGGTTGGAAATATTGGCCTTGGAATCCTTGATTGGACCCTGGCGGAGATCCTTGGCGGGCAGCTCCACGACGTGTTTCTGGATGTGTGACTTGTTCTCCACGACTTCCTCCTATTCGAATGAAACAAACGCCATCTCACATCTTCCTGTCCTATATTCCTCTATTATAAACCCACACCAGAGCCTGCGACCGTGCCAGAGCTTCTTGATATGTGTGACGCCATATTCACCTTTGGCCAGTCGGGGAACCACTTTTTTCAGTGTCCGTCGAGACGAGATTAGTAAGATCGTACACGTATTTTACAGAGACTCTGCTGATGGTGTTACAGCACCCGGCTTCCGAATAAACTACAGAAACTGCTCTCCACGAACCAAATACGGCAGATTCACCACGTGACCCTCGGGTTCGAAAATAGCTTCCTTATCACATGGAGGGATAGAGGCGGAGAGGACCATATAGGTGGGTTGGAATCTACACCGTCAATCAATCCGTCGAACCCTTCTCAAAGAGAGGCGTCTTCGAAATCTTCATCAGACTCGCCCACACTTCTCCAAATCCCATATCAAGATCTCAACCAAGCCAAACTCCATCAAACCCCTCATCAAAGCAGCCTCAAAATCTCCTTAAACCCCCATAATCCAAACCCCCCCAAACCTCCCCCAGTACCACATCTCTCTAAACCTACCTCATCCTCTTCCCCTTCCTCCAACTAACAACCCCCAGACTCGCACAACCTCCCCCAAGAATTAACCCACTTCCTCCACGCCACCTCCCCGCACAACACCCCCCTCCGCACCATCCCCTCCATCCGCCTAACCCTCGGCCCCTACAACACCTCCTTCTTCGCGCACGACGGGTCCTCGTACCTCTGGCTCAACCTCCCCCCACGCCTCCTCGCCGCCCTCCAGTCCCGCATCACCAACAACACGTGGCACGACCGCCCGCGCATCGTAGCCCTCGGCTGTGCCGACGACTTCGTTCTCGTGACCGCCGCGCACGCCGCCGTGTGGCAGCTGGCGCACTTCCGGGCGCTGGACGCGATGCTGGGGCGGGCGGTGGCGCGGAGGGGCGGCGTGGCGGAGATGAGGGACGTCGTGCTGCATGCGTATCGGTACCAGTGTTTCATCGCGAGGGGGGCGGATGGGGCGCTGGTTTTCGAGAATCTGCCCGAACATGAGGTTGAGGGGTTGAGGGGGATGGTGGAGCCGTTGGTG
>MU002390.1:0-17741 GCA_010093585.1 Melanomma pulvis-pyrius CBS 109.77
GTGGGGTCTTGGCAAAAGTGGGCGACATACTTGGGTGGGCGACATGCTTGTGAAGTACGTTATCTCAATCATACGTTACTAAACGACAGTGGTCTTTGCTGGAGTATTGCATCACTTTTTCATGAGCTCTTTTCCATATCTTCACTTAAGCCACTCATGAATATGAGATATGTGTTCATCCCGACAGTTTTACATAGCAACTCTCTTCCAGATCTCTGCTCGGATACTTTAGAGAGAGGTGTACCTTGAGACTGTATCTTAGATTCTTTATTAGGGGCCGCCTCGTAGAATGCAAGATTTCCAAAGCACTTTTTGCTAAGACAATTTAAATGTTCAATATTTATCAGAGGGGTTGGTCAGGACTATGCCACAATATTTCTAGCCCTCCAAGGTTTGATGTTAGTATGTGTATTTGACAATGTGCAAATAGATTTGTAACTTGTTGAAAATAGACAATCCTGAACAGTCTAATCTAGTCAGTTGCTTGTCACACCGACCAAGCTATCGAACCGATTCCGTCTTCCTGCGGCATACTCCATGACCTTCTCATCCGCGATTTCCTGGGTTGTTTCAGTAGATTCTTCTCTTCTTGCTTTCCCAATTTTCTGTAAGACATCCTCAATGTTCCAAGCAATTCTCTCCGCACCCACCCTGGCACCGACCAGATTCGGCGCACCTGGCCCCAAACGTAGCCCTGCCAGCCGTCCCGTAACAAAGAGCGGAACATCGTCGCTCCACATGAGATCGTCGCTTAGACAAGGCAATCCGCCAACGCAGTCAATTGGATATTTACGCTGCATTGTTTGCAGGAATGGGATCGATGTTATGTTTGACTGAATGCCGGTGGCGAAAACAATGAAATCAATTGACGGAAAGGGAAGATCTGGACTTGTAGCGACCGACGTCCATGCTTGCAGGTCCTCATTCCAGGATAGGGATTGAAGTGTAGTATAAGTGTGTAATGAGATCTTTCCGCTTGCCATGTGCGCATCTAGAACCTTGCGGTATCGAGGCGTGATGCTGCCTCCATTGCGAGCTTTAAGAATCATTTCTAGTCGTTCTAGTCCATGTTAGCGAGGTCTCATTGCTCATATGGAAGGTTTGTTTACTCGCCTTCATCAGTATCGGCAGACCAGAATGTTGCTTGGTTGACGTTACGAAACTTGCCAACCCAGTCCAGATCCACATCGAAATACTTCACTTTTAAGCTACCTCGCATGAGTAACCACACTTTGCTTACGCCGCGTTTGATTGCCAGATCCGCAAGTTGTATGCTAGTCAATCCCCCTCCCACGATAAGCATGTTTGTTGCTGCCATGTTCTCGATTTTCCTGATCATGTGTGGAGGTGGGAATTGTCCGAGTTGCATTGCATGACAATAGCCCACATGTGAAGCGCAGGACAGGAGGCCAGGTATTGTAGGAATGGATGGTGCATTCCCCGGTCCAATGGCGAGGACTACGACGTGGGCCAAATGAATGCCTTTGTCACTAGTGACCCGAAAGACCTTTTTCTCATCATCCAAAGAATCGTCCGAGATGACGCTGTCATTTTCGGAATCTTGGTAATCGCCAATCTCGTTATACTCGATATCCAGAACTCGCTCTTGCTGTATTAGCCTTTCTGCCAACCCATAACGTGCCTTAATCTCATTACAATGAGAGGCGAACAGGCTGCTGGATGGCGTGAAATAATCCTTTCTGTCTCGCTCGTCGATGTCGGCACCACTTTGTGATACCCGCCCATTTCCGTTCATATTTCTCTTCTTCTTCTTCCGATGCTTGCTCACTTCCTTCCCAACACAACCTGGTAAGGCCTGCAGCTCTGTCCCCCTGTTTTCCTCGAACGTATACCCAAGAAGTGCATCCCGGTCTGACGGATCAACATGAAAGAACATCGGACTTCGCAGATACTGGATGCCAAACTTCTTGAATAGACGATTCCATTTCGTCATCCAGTCTGCCCCGTCGGCGTCGAGAACAAGCATGCCTACTTTACTTTCTTTTCCAGTCTGCTCAGGCTCAGGCTTTCCCTGGGATAGAGAGTGTTTGGATAGCGAGTCGATATTCGTCTTATAGTTTTTGATGTTCATTCTTCGTCCATGTTTGCGAATCCAATGATATCGCTGGTGCTCGTCGTCGGTAAAAGTGGCAGAGGGGGTATGTTCGTGTAGGCGAGCTGCGACTGCGAGGCCACAGGGCCCAGCACCAATAATGAGTACGTCGTGAATATGCATACCGACGTCTGGGTCGCACGGTGGAACTGTTAGATTTGTCTTTTCGACAGCGGCTTAATCCCCATAAGTAGTTCTCTTGGATATTGGAAATAAAAAATTTACACCTGGTTGTCCTGATCTCCATTATAGTTGAATTAGAGCTTGTGTAGTCGCAATATACAAAGTTAAGGTGTGTACCTTGATGGACTGTTCCTAGCAAGCTCGCACCATCACGGTACTCGAGAAACTTGGCCCCAAACTCATAGAATTGGTTCGGCTTTTGCTTCATCATTGGAACGACGAAGTATTGATTTCCTTCTTCAATAATAGTTGCATCGCACTATTGCAGACGGTCGATTATTTCGAACGCGGATGTGCGGTTTCATGGGTCCAAACTCTTTCTTGGATGCCACCCGTCGACAGATGCATCGTCCTGTCTTCTGAAAATATCATCGCGCAAATGTATCGATGTACAATAAATATTCATCAGGATTATACTAACAGATAGTTGAGCCGAGGTGAATACCTACTTCAAAAAGCTTGTGTGGATATTTTTTGAGTGATAGCATGTTCGAGCATAGTAGCAAGGGCGCTTTCTGAACGGAAGGAACTTGGAATCGTGCTAAGCAATGAACAAAACAGTTCAAAATACTCGAACAGATATAATTTTTGAGACCTCACGGCCAAAATGCCAAACTATACACTTTGAACTATTGGTGGAGGATTGATCAGGCCTCCAAATGAGTTGAAATAGGACTAAAAATGGAAATGAATTCGTATGAGATACATCCATAATAAATTATAATGAAAAGACAATGTAGCGCACGAAGAATAAAACACTCCCATATAGTACGAATGTCCAAGTACTGTGCATTGCGAATTAATATTGATTATACACCTAGAACAGCACCAGCAGCAACCCCAGCTCCAAGCACCCACGGCGCTACAGCCGCCGCAGTTCTTTGAGCCTTGGCAGTACTACTTACGCTCCCAGATGCAGCACCCACTGTCGTGCTCGTCGTGCTCGTCGTGCTCACACTTGCAGACACGTAAGGTCGACTAGGCACTGCAGTTCCATCAATGATCGTCAACGTAGCAGTTCTGATCTTATCGAGCCCGGTCTCGTTCGGGACCATGAAGTGATGTTCGTAGCCAAGCGAGTGAGTGCGAATATGGCCGGTGTTGGTCATTTCGCAAGAGGCTTGCGTGATGGGAGAACCTAAGAAGGTGCAAGCTGTGTGTGTTGATCTATTGCGACGCGGGGACATTAGATTCGTTTTTGAAGATGGGGAAGTAGGTGGTTGACGTACAGGATGGGTTCGTCGCTATATTTCATATCCCAGGCTAGCAAAGTTAGCCAAGACGTGGAATAGATAGTATTTAGCAAGGTCTAATGAATGATAGAGCTTACTGTTTGGTCCAATAATCACGGTGTACGTGAAATCTGGTAGATTTTCCCATCCGTCACAGGGATTTGACGCGCAGCCAACCGAGTAAGTTGTTAGGCCGTTAGACTGCGATGTTCACAAACAGTCGTTAGAAAATGATTTTGGTCCACAAAAATCGCCAATATAAAGTCACGCCATCAAGCATTTGCGCAGGGTTCTTTCAACCAAGAGTTTTCACTCACCACATCCATAACCTGTCCATGGAAATCTTTCCATTCATCTGAGACTTCGCCAGCCTCACCCTGATCCACAAACGGGAATGACTGAAATTGATCACGTCAGCAGATTCACTATAAAGAATAGAGAAAAGAGAATGTAATTCCATCATACGTACTAGAATATGGTCTGCAGACACAAGACCCACTGTGCTCAGAAATGCTGCAAGCACAAGAGGTGAAGTGGGCATCCACATAATTCCCGATAATTTTGCTCGATGATTAATATTTTCAAAATTTAGAATAGAAGAAAAGAGATACGACCTCAAGAATTTCGGGACCTCGCGAAGGAAAACGGCAGCCTAAGTAAATCTAGCCCTACGCGGATTTTGACCCTGTGCAATATTGGCTGAATCCTTCGCCTAGCTCCGAGGTGCCGCCCTTTTCACATGCCAAGGATAACAAAGTTCTGGCGACGCCCAAGCAATTCTCGAGGTATCGCAATTCCGCTGGAGTGATTGAGCATGTATGATACCACAATTATTCAAGATATCAACGTGAGAGGTGGAACTGGAAAACAAAGCATTCCATTGACAATATCTACAACAGGACCTCGGGAGGTACTCGGTCTAGGACTAGTGCCAGCAAACCCCTGCGAATTTGAGAGGAAGATGAAATTACGGTGCGTTAGGCTCGAGAAGTATAATTGGGAAAGTGGCTCAGTGTATTCGCGCATTGAAGATGTAATCCAACGTTGATTTTTGGAAACGAAAATAATCTGTAGCCGTGATTTGACATGCAGAACTCCCTCTGAATTCATCTTTCAAGATGGATAGTTATGGGCTACAATCAGCCCCTATGGCACGTTGCGCATTCCTCGATCCTGGCCTAAGCACCCGGTTCTTGTCCTTATGCGGCACAGTCGTAGGATATGTCCTTCCTCTCTCGACTAGTCTTCGGCGTGACTTGTTCTCTTCACCTTCATCAACCCCCTGCTTAATCCAGCCAATCATTCTCCCATACTTATCCACTCTCATTTTTGAGAAGGGCGGAATATCTATATTGTGATGAATCGCTTGAGATAATAGTTTCACCCGTCGTTAGTGCAGCATGCGATACATTTCTGCGCGCGACTACTCAACATTTTTCTGGTCCGCAATTCTTTTAAAGTCCTCGACGATAGTACGAGGATCGATTTTGGTACATTACACTATTCTTGCCTTCAAATCCATGTCTTGCGATACTAGGCGGGCGATGATCTCTGATCGTGCCGTTCGTACCCATGCTTACCTTCCGGCGGTTCGAATTTAATACTACTTACGTCCAGAGTGAAGTCAAGTAGCCATTAAGAATATGATGTTGCGTATTTTTATCTGACGAAGCTCGTCACTCGTCAACCATTACGTTACATATGCATTTTCCTTCACTCTCAATCACTCAGAATTAAACATTTACTACCTTTGCTTCCCGTTCCCTCGCCAACTACTGACCCCTCCTAAACCCATCTCTGATAAGCCTTAGTCTTCTTATGATCCGACACCCCCCTCTTAACACTGCCCTTAGTCTTCGGTGGTAAACTCTCCCAACTCCTGGCATAGGTCGCAACCATGTGTGCAATCGCGCGGCTCATCTCGATCCAGCACTCGAGATTCAGATTATTCACCGTGTCGCCATCCTCATGGTAATTAACGTCATACTGAACGCCCGAGGCACCGCCAAACATCAGCACCTCCTCCTCGGTCTTCAGGCCCTCGGCACCACCAGCGATACCTCCTGCTGCGATACCGGCCTCGAGGAAGGGGCCGTAGTCAGAGCGCCCGTCGAACTCGATCTCAGTGTGATTGAGCTTCGCGATCTTGTTGAAATAGTGCGTGAATTCCTTCTCGGCTTCTGCAGAGCCAGGGGGGCCTGTGGAATTGAATGCCGAGCCGTCGCCGTCGTAGATCTGGAAGGCGTAGTTCGGCGAGGCCATCATGTCGAAGTCTAGGAAGAGCCTGATCTTGTCCTTCTCGGCTTGGGAGAGCTGGGCAACGTAGTAGGTTGCGCCGAGGAGGCCTTCTTCTTCGGCGGTCCACCAGGAGAAGCGAACAGCATTGTTGACGCTGAATTTGGTGAGCTGGATGGCGATTTCGAGGATGGCGATCGATCCCGAGCCGTTGTCGTTAATACCCGGGCCCGCGGTCACGGAGTCGGAGTGTCCTCCGATGTGGATCACATTATTCTGGTCTCCACCTTTGGTTTGGGCAATGACATTGTAACTCGTAATCGTTTTCGACTCCGTTGTCAAGTCCACAATTATTTCGGTCCCAGCTTCGAGCTGCGCGACTAGAGCCTCGCCTTGGCCGCGCGAGATGCCTCCCGTAGGGATGTAAGGAGTGGTGTCGTTTTGGAAGAGGCTGAGAGAGTATCCCTTCAGGTTGCCGTCGCCGTTGTTGTAGGCGATGACGCCGAGAGCGCCGCGGGAGGAGGCGAGTCCGACCTTGACGCCGAAGGAGCACGTACCCCGGAAGATGAGTGCGATGGAGCCTTTGAGACTCGGGGGAAAGTCAGCCTAGGATGATGTTAGTATCCGCATACGTACAACCCGTTTCCATGTCTTCCTCATTGCGCTTGACTTGGGTGGAATTCTTGACTTACATCTTCACAGCCCAAATTGGGGATCGCAACCAATGGTCCAGTTACATGGCCTCCCGGCGCAAGTGTCACAGCATAAACCTCGATAGTCTTGTTGTTCGCAGTGAGATTGGCCGAAACGCCAACTACGAGAGGAACCGGTTGCAATTCAACCGTATAGTACTTTGGGAACTTGGCAATCTGATCGTGGAGATAATCAATCGTATCCTGATGTCCTTGACTCCCAATCACTCGATTCTTATCCGGAGAGCTGTACGCAAAATCCTGCAGAATTTCTGCCTTCTTATATAACGCGTCGACTTTGAGGGCTTTGCGCAGCGAGTCCTACGACGCTTGTATTAGCTCGTAGTAGAATTGGCGAAGGGAATGATTTCTACTGACCGACTTGACAAGCTTCTGACCACGGGGTTCCAGAGCTGCAGCGTCGACGACTGCGACAGCAAGTGCCGCAGCGACTGTTATTAACTTCCAAACACCCATTGTTCAATCTGATTAGCTTAATTGGTCTCCAACTTAAGCAAAAAGTCTGGATAAGCGTCTGGAAAGCGCAGGGCAAGACGCAGCTTTTATGTCACTGCATGCCCAATTCCTCCACGGTTGGGTAAACCCAAGCACCAGGTACCACAGCGTGATAGTCATACAAGCGCTACCATGTTGATGCATGATGCTGGAAAAACTCACTCCAGGTCTTACGACCTCCTCAAAGAGGAAAGAAGCTCCATCCTACCAGTAAGCAGCAAGCATCACTCACCTTGGCAGTCCAATCTTGGCATCCTTGATTTAACCGTTCCGCCGGGGTCCGCTGATCAAGAGGTCGATAAGAGTCCTTGGCGGGCTTGGCCGCTTATATTAATGGATGATTGCAGTCGAAGCGTCTCTTGGAATCTTTGTGCCTTCTTGTTCACTGCTGGGGCTGAATTCTGGCGAGCACTGTCACTCCGATGACGTCTTGTGGGATACGAGAACCTTCCTTTATAGTTTAGGCCCGAGTGTGGGATGACAAGCCCTCGATCTCGACTAGGAAATTGTTGAAGGTAGGTACATAGGCAGCGCCCACTATTGAAACGACTTTGCGATCTTCGTGGAGGATTTGGGTTGCCTTCCCTCCTCCTTTATGTGCTCCTTGGTTTTGTACAACCTGTATTCCCATCTAGAAGACGGTTAGCATTAATGCAGCAGCTCTGACAATCTCACTTCCACAATAAACAAGGAATACCCCCTACGGATAAAGAAGACACACCAAGAAGAACATTTAATAGACGCACAGTGACGAACGAGCTCCTTCTCCTCAGCTCCTCTTGAAGAAGTGTATCCCTCTGGACGACAACTTTCCGGAATAAGAATAAATAGAAGGAAAAACAAGAAAGAAAGAAAGAAAGAAAGAAATTTAACGGGCACGCAAGCAATCTAAATTGCATCAAATCCTATTCTCCAAGCCCGAGTCCGAGCAAGACCAATAGCCCCAATCCTCCAACCCCTAGCAAAGCAACCAATCAATAAACATCTAACCAATCCAAACCACAAATTCTTTTCGTAAAGCCCTTCAGCAGTCGGCGCAGACAAGTCGCCACTCGACACGACAGAAAGGCGAGACAAAAGAGATAGAAAAAAACAGATGCATGATTGCAAGCGGCGTAGTGCCCTCCGACAACCACCTGAGACACGGCCGGCGGCAAATCGGGAGAGAAAGACGGAAGCGCACACTCTCGCGGGCGCCGGGTTGGGGGGTAATGGCACCGTGGTGCGGGCCTGCATGTGGCATACTTTGGCAAAGGGGATGCGTGGCTTGGAGTTTACTTCGGCCCGCAGATATATTAGGCGCGTTCTGCTTTTCTGGCTTTTAATCGAGGACTTAGCGGAGAATTAGGCTTTAGAATCGCTGCTCTTGTGGGTGAGAAAAGGGCGAATGGCTTCGTCCTTACTGGTTAAGTATGCATACTACAGTGTTGGGAATGGAACGTAGTGGAAAGGGTATGCGCTGCGTGAGGTATTATAAAGGTCTAACCCCTATTATTCATTAAGTGCAGCAAGAATTCCGCTATAACCTGTTTCGTCTCTTGTATACGCTCAAGTAGTAAAGGGCTTGCGTTCCACTTAGGCTTTAAGAATCGCATGGTCTATCAATCGAACATCAAAGTCCATCTACCCCTTACCCACTCTCCTCTTTCTTCTTCTCCTTCTCCCCCACCACGCCCTTCGCCTTCAGGCCCCTCTCCTTCCTCAGATCCTCCAGCGCGTCCTCTGTAACCCCCTGTCTGAACATCTGCTCGACAACCAACTTCTTCCTACTGCGTCTGTCCCCTACCGTAATCGTGATGCCCGCCGAGATATTGCAGCTAATACTGCAGCTCAGAATCACCGCCGTCAGCGCCTTCGGTCGGTGCTTATAATAAATGCCCCAGGTAGTGCCACCGAGGGCCATCTGGAATAGCGAGTGGCAATCGAGCAGGACTACGATGGCAATGAGGAGACGTAGGGAGAATGCGCGGTGGGTGGAAGTTTCGTGAGGTTTGTAGAAGGAGTGGGACTGCGAGAACTTGGCTTGGTGGTGCTCTAAATTCCGTTGCTGGGCGGCTGTGAGAACGATCTCTTCGACCTTGGGTTCGTCCGGCTCGCCGGTTTCCCAGGAATGTGACTTCGGCCGCGCGGGCAGCTCGTTGTGATCTTCTAGGGCAGGGAGACCTCGCTCTTTGCGCAAGCGCCAGGTCAAGTGGGCGTAGTGCGCGATATAGATCATGTGGTAAGTATCGACAGCACGCCAGGGTGCTAATCCGATCCCGACGACGCAAAATAGTGCTGTGAGGATCTGGTCGCAGATCTCGATGAAGTAGGCCTGGCGACCCTCGACGCTGATCCATCCGATGAGAAACAGCACCCAAGCGGCACCCCAGAAGGTCAGCAAGAAAGCGTATAGTGATACGAGGAAGCCGACAGGTTTGCGGACGTAGCGGCCAAAGCCACGCATACTACGCTTGAACTTTGCGCGCCGCGAATGCAGCAGGTGCCGGACGTGGTCGTTCAGCGCGGCTTTTTCCTCGGAAGTCCAGCCTGGAAGTGATGCGCCGTGCGGTAGTACAGCATAATTGTGGCTCTCCGAAATTCCTGTTAGAACAGAGGAGATTGTGTTGCTCGTGTCTAGCCGACTTATTCCAGGCCTTTCCGCTCTTCCTTGCTCCTTACCCTCCTTCTCCTTATCTATCTCGGCACCAGGCTGATTCCCCATCTCGCTATCCCCTGGCGCTACGCCTATCTGATTCTCTTCATCTGATGTATCCGGCGACGACTGCGAGAGGTTGTATGTGGGCTGACGGCGGTACAGCCATCCAAGGTTGGGGATGAAGAGGGAGTTTTGTACGTTGTTTAGGGTAGTGAGGGTTGATACTTCAGGGTCTGGGAGCATCGATAGTTAGTAGAGCAAGGTACGAGAGAAGACTATTGCAAACGTACCTATAACATCGAGCATGTCGATCATCTGTGCATTATACAAAGGCTGCTGCGGTGCATCAGCCGCTCCACCCTGCGCTCGGGACCGAAAGCTAGTCAATGAAAACTGCCTCCCCAAGCCCGGTCTCCTAGGACTCCGCGGAGGGACAACTGGAGCTATGGACACGGGCGCGAATTGCTGCGTCGTAGCAGCCGGGCCCTCTTCGTGCAGCGTCTGCAGCGGCGTAGCCGTGGGCAGCTTCCGGATCTCCAAATCATCTTGTATGCGGGGCGTCAAACGCGACGGCTGTGGATCCGAGCTACTTCTTCTTCTGTTTCGCTGCTGAGGTTCGGACTCGGAGGCCTGCGTGCCCTGGTCGGTGCCTCGTGAGTATTGTCTAATGCGGATCGAGGGAGGGCGTTGTTCTGTCTGCGTCGCGACGGAAGCAGCAGGAATCCTGTAGGCTGGGATCTGGTGTGTGGTCGTAATTGTGGGATGGGTGGTGGTTGTGGACTGCGGCGTGCTGGTGGTCACCGTGGTGCCAGGCTCAGCTGAGGTGTAGCTCGTCGTCGTCGTCGTGCGCGGACCATGAGAAGTTGTCGTCGTCGTTGTTGAGACTGCTGTCGCAGCCGACGGCGGTCTGAGGTGCGAGTTGTCTGCCATGCTTCAAAACACACCCTGGTATCTCTGTGTCGTATGGAAAGTCTTGGTGTGGCTGTCGCTCTCGTCCCATGCGCTTCTCGAATTGAGGGTCCAGCATCATCGCATTCTCTGCTTATCCCTGTTTTAGCTTCTCAGCTGGGCCTCAGCGGGGGCTGAATCCATCGCACAGCGTCAGCCAATTAAACAGAAAGGCTCACAGTATCCGCGAGTATTGATTCGAGCCGGGAATTATTTGCGAGAGGGACAAAAGTGGACAGCAACGTCATCGACGCCTGATACTACTAATTAGAGATGCCGTGTAAGCGTTTCGGGAGGTGCCGATGATCGACCGACCCTTTTCGGTCTAGGGGACAAAAGTGTACATCTGCAATATCACAATGCATAATTTTCCTTTGTTTACAAATTGTATATCGGGATGCTGGGAAGTGAAATCCAGGTACACGATGAATAAAGAAGAGAGGAGCGCATTTGTTGGCACCTGTTAGCAACATGAAACTACCATAGGAGCGAAGCCAGCATCTCAAAGCTTGAAATTACAATCTTAGAAAACAAATTCCAAAAGAGACATAGACATGTGTCATACTCAAATCTCAATCAAGTCTACCATATCTAGCTACAAAATTACGCGTCTAGCTAACCAAAGCCTTCTCTTGCGATCAACTCGACCCAACGCTTTCAGCCCCTAAGCATTGAAATGCCACCTCGGATGCCTATCCCCCTGCGCCAAATCCTCATCCGAATCATGGAAACCCCTCGTCTCAGGATGTTCCAAGAGATACGCTCTTTTCGCCTTATTCTCCTTATTCAACAGCCACCACAGGGTCCCCACGACCAACAGATTCGCGACCAAATATCCGAGCGCAAAGCTATGCCCGAGCAGATACCTCGGCGCCGTCTTGGGGCGGTACAACTGCGTCCCTATCACAGCACCCAGGTTGCCGATGCTGATTTGCATGGCGTTTGCGGTGGCGCGCTTGGTCTGGCCGGATACATTGATGGCGGGCCAGGAGAGGACCAGGGCGACGGACGGGTAGATGCCCATGGCGGCGAAGAAGGTGCCGAGGTAGCTGACGCCGGGTCTTTTGTTTGGGTGCTCGTTAGTGATGAGGATGATATATCCGATAATAGCAATAGTAGTTGTGATAGCAATGAACACGGCGCGCTTCTTAAACCTCTCAGACAGCACCGCCCAGAAAACAGTAAAGAGCGTTGCGCATGCATAGGGCGGGATGGTGAGGAGCTGGGAGTGGGCGGCGGTCCATCCCATATCCTTGATAATGGTTGGCAGGAACAGAGACAGAGTGTACAGCGGCAGGCTCATGGTGTGGAACCCAAGCCCGTACAACCAACATTTAGGATCCTTGGCTGCCACCAACACGGCACTCCATGTGAACTGTTCGTTATTCGTGGAGTCGCTGTCGGCCTTGAGACGGGCTTGGATGTACGCACGCTCGTCTTTGGAAAGCCAGCTGACTGTTTCGGGGTAGTTGCTGATGAACCAGTAGGCTACGATTGCGACAATGATGGTGAGGAGACCTTCCTATAGTTCCGTTAGCACCAAATTCCTCGATTGGGTGCGGTTTTCGACTTACAAGAATGAAGATCCACCTCCATCCTTTGTATCCTCCTACATTCCTCATATGAGCAATGCCATACGCAAGGATACCACCGAAAGCTCCAGCGAGCGAAGCACAGCTGAAGAACAGCGAGATGCGGTATTGGCGTTCCTCTCTTTTGTACCACCTTTGATTACGTGCAAAGTCAGTGTGGTTCTTGAACGTGAGGGGTTTGAGTACTGCTTCCATGTCATGTTTCATGATCTTTGAGACACCACAGTAGTGGTATCTCACTATGACTTTGCAGCAAGATATGGAATTTGCACCCCAAACGTACGTACATGGAAAAATAATAGACGACCCCAGGAAAAAGCCCAGATTCAGCAACACCCAAGCTGCAACGCGTTAGTCAAGGTTCATCTCCAATCAATACTGTTCAATATGTATTCTTACAAGAAGCGGACTGCGAAGAAGCCAGCAAGATTCTGAGTAACACCCATGAGCGTGGCAACAATACCCCAGACCAAAGTCAGAGTCGGGAGCCAGAATTTCGGGGTGGTACGCTTGAGGATGATGTTGCACGGGATCTATTTCACGTTAGCTCTGCTATCAGAGGTTATGAGTATAGAGCAGCTCACCTCAAAAAGCACATAACCGATGAAGTACAACGTCAAACCAGTGAGGTACTGATTCCCCGTCATCTTGAGATCAGTGGTAAGGCCCTCGATTCTTGCGTTGGCCACTGCACCCACGTTAGTTACAGCTCCAAACATGTGTAACAACGTAAGACAAGAATATAACTCACCATTGCTACGATCTAAGAACGACAGTAGGTATAAGACAGACACCGCAGGCAGCAGTCTAATGTCCAGCTTCCGAAGCAACCTCTTCTCGTTGATAGAACCCAAGGTCTCGAGCTCAGAGTCCGAAGAATGAGACCCATCGACTTTAGGATCTGTTCCTAGCCCCGCGACACGAGCCTTCTCTTCCGAAGCCATGGTTTAGGAATCTGAGATGCAGATGCAGATGCAGATGCAACACCTTAAAACGAGGCAGTAGTACGAAGAATAGTGCCTCTCAAACGGCTCCCCGGAGTAATCAACGGGTGGGTGGGTACAGCCTTTAAACCACCCGCTCGCCTATCGGACCGCTCTTTCCCCCCATCCAGGTGTGATCCATAATGATGCAATACCATGGCTTTCCCATCTCACCGGGGGGTTCCCCCAGGCATTCAAGCTTTGTGCAGGTTACCCGCCGTGCGATTGGGCTGATGCCAACACATCCCAAGCCTCCTCTCCCGAGCGCGCGCATCGACAGGGCCTGGATACAGACATGCGGGCGGAGGTTTGTGGGTGTTTGGTATTAGGGCAGGATATCGGAATCGAGGGGTGCGATGTCGTGATTTCCGATCTGCATTGGCGGCGCCGCTATCGAGCGAGGTGGCTAGCCGAGATGGTGAATGGATAATTGCTGACGTGTGGGCTTTTTGGAATAAGAAAAATAAAGGTAGCCGTGACCACTATGGAGATGGAGAGTGGTTGAGACCAACTGCATTTCAGTAAATTGAGTTTTGGGCTGAGTCTAGATTTGGAGACATCTATGAATGTGGGAATGGAGGGCTGAGCTCGGACCGCTTCTCTACGAGTAACGCCGTTTTATCGAATACCCCGCTGAAACCCTATCTCTACTCCTCGTCTGACTGTAACATCATGCGTCTTGACTCGTCCTCCTATCTAGAGTTCTACAACTCTGTTAACAATGTCACCCTCGAATTTGTCGAATTCGATGTGGAAGGCCATTTTAATAACCTCCTAGCCCCAAATATGCAAGCAGGCTGACGAAGTGATTCAGAGTCCTCTGCATGGACTCATTTTAGCGATATTCAAAGGAGTATATTAAAAGAACTCATACTTTTCGTCTTCAAGTTGTTAGATTGTAAGTAAATCAGTTCCATGTTGAACAAAACTGTCCTTTAGATCTACGAAGTTGAGAAGTAGGTGCATATTCGTTAATGAGCTGAGAAAACCGAAAATATGTATGAGCATCAACTTAGAGTCCGGCTACTAATTAGTATGCTGGTAGAATAAAGCAATCAAGGATGAACCCCTACATACCCCCTCCTACTACCAAATCAACCATTATTTACACACAGTAAAGGACGATGCAAACGTCTTGAAACGGGACGAAGAGTTGTCGGCGGGAAAGTCTAAAAACCTCGTGACTGTTTCGTTTCTCATCAACCCACTTTGCAGCCCCCCGTTTGCAAATTTCTTAAACCAATCGTCCTATAACTACCATCTAGATGAAGCCGCAAGAGCGAACTCACACTTTCCTTCGAGCCTATGGTAAGCATAGGCAACCATCAGCTTCCAGCTGTCACGTATAAAACTGGTCTCTGAGGAAGTCGGCCACGTTCATGCACACTTAATCGACAAGCTGAGCAGACTCGTAATGCTTGAGTTGCGAGGGAGTTCTAAATGGAAATTTACCGCCATATTCGATCAATGTTCCCAATCCTTCGGAACTGTGGGCATATGTGCCGTCTATCCTCGCCAACAGCAATCACATGAAAAGCGACAACTAAGAATTACCTTCCCACCCGCTGCCTCGCTGGCTCTGGACAAGCCTGCGTAATTTGTCGGCGCTTGGGGGATAGAGAGACGGCCCTCCTCCCTGTCAGCTGCTCATGTACAGTCATTGGTATCGACGTGAATAAGCACAAAATTCGGCTTCTGACTGAGGGAGCATAAGCCATAACCCTCCATCTCGGAGATATTCACACCAGGATGGCCTTCGTGCTGGGGGGTCTTTGAACTCTCTGGTTGATTGACGGTGATCATGTTAACTTCATGGCTGAGGAACCTTGGCTCATCTCTAAGAGGGGTTCGATAACCTGTAACAGGGTGAGCTCAAAGCTACATATAGGATTCTCAGTGGCACATCGAAAGTATCAATTTGTTGACCACGCACCAAAATAAGAACATCGTGTTCACACTTCGAATTACTTGCCATTTTCCGGCATAGAACCGACACACTGAGCAATAGAACAACCCGGCGGCATGATCCGCAGTTCTTTCTTCCCCCATCCGTCTAGGAATAGGCGAATTCCAGTATGGGTCTTCCAGATCGTCGACCGTGATGGGATGGGGGCTATAGATGTTGCCTGAAGCAATGGCGAGCGATCTATGGAAAGGAGTGAGTTGAAGGGCTTCGAGACGAAGACTACGGATAGAGAACAAAATGGTGATGCTGAATTAGAGGCGACTGCGACTCTGCGGACAAAGGTAGTATATGCCTCTGGATGCATGAAAGGCATTATGCATAGGTTTGTAACTGTAGTTGCTATCTTTACTTTAATAGAAAGCTAACCTCCGAATTCATTCGGCCACATTTTATCATCATCGGGTTCAAAAACATATCAAATCATTTCAATCATTCCTAGGTCACGCAAAGGGGAGCGAGTTATGTGAGCAAAGAACACAACGGCTGTCAAACGATCGCGATAGATGTGGCTGCAATGAATAAGGCGGGGTCACTGACAGCAAGCGGCTTTGAGAGACACTAGAAGCTCATCGACATCTCATCGAAACGTGCACGCACAAGAAAAGAAGGGAAGGGGAAATAATCCCAGTAAGATTGTTCAGAGAGTTTAATGAAAGAGAGAGTTTATGGAGATAGCCGACAATGCATAGAGACAATCGAAGTCATCTCGAGCTCATGCCATGCCCAAAGCGCATCCCGAATTAAATACATATTACCCATGACCCTTGATAAACCCCGTAAACACCTCCAAGAAAGGAAGAAGCAACGTTCTTGTAGAGGAAGGCGATGACAAGTGAATACGTTCCGCAAGCCAAGCGTACCAACCTGCGAAGCCAGATGGATGCTATCAGCGATGTCAAACCAACACCAGACCAACGCCGTCCGTGTATGCAAAGAGGGGGGAAATGAGGGCCAGGGGAATCCGAATTTGGTGAAGAGATACGTAGTCGTGAACGTCGAGATCAGTCTGCTTGTTAGCTGATGTGGTCATAGATAAACCTGTAAATCTTACTAACCTCGCGAGATCGAGAGCGCAAGCGTATCTAAACCTCGTCGGCGGCCTCGTCGGCGGCCTCGTCAGAGACAGCCGCGTCGTCTCTAGGCTCGAGATCTTGGCTGTCGCCGGAGTCCTCAGCCTTGACCTCGGGCTTGACGTCCTCCTTGGTGTCCTCCTTAGTGTTGGCTACAGCTTTTCAGTATGAGGTTAATAGCAACAGTAGTAGGAGAAGGAGGCAACCCACAAGTACCGTCATCGGATACCTGCTTGGCGTTGACCGGACGGCCCCTCTTCTTCGGAGAGGCGTCACCGCCGTCGACCTCTTGCTTCTTGGCCGCACGCTTGCGAGGAGTCTTCTTCGGGGTGTCACCGCCCTCGTCGCCGTCCTTGGAGTCATCTTTCTTGGTAGCTCCCTTCTTCTTGGGAGTATTCTTGGCCGAGGTAGTGTCCGAGTTGAGCTGCAGCTTGCTGCGAATCTTGGCCCAAGCGTTGGATGCAGAGCGAGGATTGCTCATGCCAGCGAAGCCGGCGAGCTTCTCGTAGTCGATCTTGAGAGTATGAGTGAGGAGACTTGAAGCAGTGGCTGCCTATGAGTTGAGTGAGCGATGACTTACATCCGGCGGTCCAGACTTGAGGGACTGCATCGCCCAGCCGAGCATCTGAAGCTCGCGATCCGTGAAGTTGGGGACAGAGGCATCCGCAGCACCGTTTTTGCCTGCTTCAGACATGTTGATGATGCTCGATGAGTTTAGGTGGAGAGGTAGATGTAAAGAGACGTAGGTAGGTATGAGCAGGTGTGAGAATGCGAGCAGGAAGAGTTTGAAAGTTGGGTGCGGGTGCGGGTGCGGATGCGGGTGCGGTGGTGGGTGTTAGGAAGAGCCTGAAATAATGGGGGACGGGTGATTTATAGCCGGCGTAGGTGAAGCTGGATGATCGGTCGTGGCGGCTAGTGCGGTGCTGTGGGAGCGGCGAAACTCCCCTTCACTTCGACTTAGGATGCGAGAGCGCTAACCAATGAGAAGCCACGATTCAGTCCGAATATGCGCTTCTTCATAAGTGCGAGTTGTAGCTTGGAGTGGACACATGGCTTGAGGGACTACAGCACTATTATCATAGAGACTCGATGCTGTATGTCGGCAGGTCTCGAAGGTGAGTGAGCATGTTGTACTATATTGAGACTTTTCAAACTTTGCACCTCATCACGCATGTACTATATGCAGAACAGGTGTTTAAAATTGACTTTTGAACATTTATACACATGTAACACTTTTAAACATTTAAACACATCGGTAACTGGAAAGACTGAGCATTAGCTGGCCACACCTAGATGTAGACAACCAAGCACATAAGGCCCCAGAAAGATACCCTCAATCGCATACTCGGTTCATTTTTTCACCCCGCCTCCCACCTACAAGTCTGTGAATTGTTAGCCACGCCGTAAGACCTTTAGAGCCACTGCGGAACACTCACTCACATGTGCTCTCCTCCGAGTGCCTAAAATACTGGCGGGTCCTCGTTCTCCCCCTCACCCTCGCTCTCACCCTTAACCATCTCTGGCTCCTCCTTGTCTGGCTCCCCCTCCTTGTCTGGCTTCTTCTCCTCCTCCT
>MU002391.1:0-17580 GCA_010093585.1 Melanomma pulvis-pyrius CBS 109.77
TATCAGCCAAAAACTAGAACTATCAGCCAAAAACTAGAACTATCAGCCAAAAACTAGAACTATCAGCCAAAAACTAGAACTATCAGCCAAAAACTTAGAACAAGAAAGGTCAAGGTCCAGAAGTAGGCACCATGAGATTATAGTCTAAAAGGTAGGCCATCAAGTTCTGGCGACTAGATGATTTAATTAGGTAGTAAAAGATGCGACATCAGGGCTCGTCAGGTTCTCTTTGCCAAACGACGCTGATCTTGGAAAGATTGATAATGAGCTTACCTTGCTCTAATCACCACGGTTGCTGGAAATGTTTCTCCTTTTCGTTGGTGTATGCATATAAGTTACCTACTCTGGATCTGTCGCAGGGAAAGGGGAAGGGGAAGGGGAAGACTTCATCATGTCCATGTTAGAGTGGAAATGAATAGATATGGTAGAATGAGGTATAATTGGCCACTTCGCATTGTAGGTACTCCACTATCTATAATTACCACGGACCCGTCCTTCCATATCTGGGGTGTCCGATCCACAACGCGATCTGAAGGAAGCTCCAAGCAAAGGTGGCATACAGAAAAAATATACATATTGTGGGGAAAGAAAGGACATTTGCCAGCGCTCAAGGCAGTCCAGAGATAGCTCTCCTCCCTCCTAGATCTTGTTCGCGGATCCCAGCACCGTTTCGGATGTCCAGTCATTTACAGTATCCGTCTCCACTCCAAACCGACCTCATCCATATCACTGATATTCGACTCGGGGTATCTCTATTGACGGGCAGCCCTGCGGGCAGCAAGCTAATGAGAGACAAGGTTAGTCACCTGTCCATCATAGACATTGACTGATGTTCTTACCTTCTTTTGGACCATCAGGCCAATGAGAAGCAGAGCAATGGCTCCGATAATGCAGAACACGAGGATGACACCGGGTTCCCGAGCAGCCCAGTTCTTCCTCTTCATGAGCTGGTGGACGGCGAGCTCGCTGCGCGCGACGAGGGACATATCGACAGCGGCCATTGCGATGATTGTCTGTTTCTAAGTAAAAATCAGCAAGGTACGATAGAATCATGAAACTAGAGCCTTGCTACAGGCTGACATGCAGTGGTTCCTTATGAAAGACTTGGGGCTTGGGGCTTGGGGCTTGGGAGCCATGGTCGGCGGGATGCAGTCGAGAATGCGACGATGCGATTTCGGGGGTCACGCGTTCCAATGGCTTCGGGATACAAGATTGTGCATACATTTTCGACTTTGATCGGTCTTCTTAAGGATTGGAACGTGTAATCGTCCGAATTGGAGCTTTCAAGAGCTGTTGTGACGAGACAGAGCTTGTCAGCGCAAGTGACCTCGAGAGCGTCGCGTGCGGAGTGAAGAGAGTAGATTCGGGAAGAGAGCGAGACGGATCGTCGAGAGAGGGATTTAGAAAAGCCCGAGGTCGATAGCTCGCCTTTAAAGGCTGCGAAAGGCGGAAAACTCTGCAATCTTGAGGCATTTTGGGTGAATGATCGCCTTGTTTGGCCTGCGCGGAACGTCCGGCAAGAGCTCCCAGGGCCAATTGATCGATAGAAGAGGGAAGAAACACACACACTTACTGCGTAGAGCTCTGGAGAGTCGATGGAAGCTGGACTGGAGGAGTGAGGAGGAGAAGAGATCGCGGTGAAGCAGGAATGTCGGAGAGATTCGAGAGGAACCTGCTGTTGATGGCTGGGGGAGCTCAGGCACTAAGCAATTCGGCCTATCAGGCGTGAGCGGGGACAAGCAGGCGGAATGAGTCGGCCAACAAGCATCGTCCTGGGCTCTACCACAGTAAAGCTCCCGCAAGGACTAACGAGGCCGGTCCCTACCATTGGCGATAGCTATTGCATTCCACTCCACCTCTCTACACTCCCACAGGCCGCCTCGCGCTGCTGTTGCGCTCAGCGTGCAGAGGAGCTTGAGGTTTGGCTGCCGACGACTCCACTCAGGACCCTTGCTAGTCGGCTGCTGACCTGTTGATCACGAACGCTTATCTGTCCAGGGCTCTCATGACAACATTGAATGATCCGCCCCGACAATCGCCAGGAGCTCTCCAAAAATGCCGCACGTCGTCGCCTGTTTGCGCTCTGTTCCGCGGTGCTGTGCAAATTGCCTCGATAACGCGCAGAGACGTGGAAACGTGAACGCGGCTGCGCATATGATCTTCCACCAAGCTTTCGGCCAAGTCTGGGGCCGCGCATTGGCAGAGCGCTTTGGCTCTGTTTCGAGGTCCCGTTTCCAACCTCACCTCTCTGTCGTCAATCACAAACACCCATTGTCGTCATTTCCCTGCTATCAGGTCTGCCAGTGTTCTTTAATTTCGGCTAAACAATAGCCAGGGCTGGGTTCATAATGTTCCGTCCGTAAAAGTCGAAATCACCCCTTCAACTTTCTTCGCCCGAGCCTCCCAGTCAACCCTAGCTCGATGCGGACTGACGTTAGTGTGAGACTTGCCCTTTGATACGACTTACATACAGTATATTTTGCAGCCGCTGCTCTCTAGTCGGGCCTCGCTACATTGGGTTCAATGTCACGCCGTCGATGTTGCAGATTGTGAAAGACGAGAGCTGCTATGAAATTCAAAGATTTTGGTATTCAGCGCCTTTTCCGTTCTATCGCTTCTTTTGCAGTAACGTAACTACAGTGGCCTCTCCATTTCCCTCAATGTCTCCAGATTCTAACCTGCTTATCCGCTCCTCCGCTGCCGACCCTCTCTCCGTCCGGACTCCAGTCCAATGCAAACACCTGATCCTTGTGTCCCGGCAAATCCTCCTTGAGCTTGCCAGTCCGCATGTCCCACACCTTGAGCGTCGTATCTTTGCTGCAGCTTGCCAACAACCTGCTATCCGCAGAGAAAGATGCCATATACACGGGCCCAACATGTGCCCGCAAGGTGAAGAGGAACTTGCCATCCCGCGCGGACCAGATCTTAACATGGTTGTCCCATGCTGTAGATGCGAGGAGCATGCCATCAGGCGAGAAACACACTTGGTTGATTTGCTTTTGGTGCCCGGTCATGCGGGTTACTGGCTTTGGAGTGGAGAGCGGTGTCCAGAGGAAGATCGTACAATCTTCGGATGCGGTGGCTAAACGTTCGACAATCTCTCCGTTGATAGTGGCCGCCTTTTCGAACCGTGCTTTGGCCTTCGCGATCTTCTCTTCAAGGGTTGGAGGGACATTGCGAGTGTGGTCGTGATATGACGTTCGCAGAACGAAGTCGGTCGAGAGAGCAAGATGATTAACCCAATGTGCGTGGCCAGAGAGAGTATGTTGGAGGGCGCCCGTAGATGCGTTCCAGACCTTTATGGTCTTGTCGTGTGAGGAGGTGTACATAAGCCCAGCCCCTCCCCATTTCACGCATGTCACACTTCCCTTGTGGCCCGTAAGCGCAGAGTCGATCTTACCGCCAATGGCATCCCAGATTCGCACCGTGCCGTCTTTCGAGGAGGATGCTACTCGCGGTCGATTGGGCTCTTGCAGATGATATGGCTCCCATGAGAGTGAAGTGATGAAGTTGGTGTGACCCTTTAGGGGGGGTCCGATTTGTTTTCCTGTATTGGGGTCCCAGATGCGCACCTCGTTGTCGTACCCCCCCGAAGCTAGGAGAGATCCGTCCGGCGAGTAACTAACAGCGAGCACCCACCGCGTGTGACCCTTCAACGTGTGCACCGGCGTTCCAGTATCACAGTCCCATATCCTCACAGTCTTGTCTCCACTACCACTCGCCATTCTACTCGAGTTCGCAGGCGAAAATTGCACAGCCAATATGTTGTCCCCATGTCCTGATATGGCCGATGCACACCTTGAGACTGCCTTGACTCTAAAGACAGCTTGCGGTGCGTACTGCAGTGTAATCTCGCTTTCCGCCGACGCCTTCCCCGGTTTGACCAGGGAATTATATATATCCTCCTTATCCCCTAAGGCTTCTGTGCCACCCTCTGGGAAGAATCGGTACGGTATCCGATCATCTCCCTGCTCTTTCAGTTCGTTCAGGAGGATTTCGAGGTTCTTAGTCGATGCTTGCGAGAGTGGGACTGTGAGGACGGGGAGACTGCCGCTTTCGCCGGTGGCTTGATCTACGAAGCGGATACGTACGGTACCATCTGGAATAGTCGTGTCAATGTCTTGCTGTTGGCGCGCGATCTCTCCCTGTTCGCGTTTCTGGCGTTTCGACGGGGGTGGGTATTGAGTCGCCATGGGAAGAGATTATTTGTTCCTAACGCGCCGCGCAGTGCACTTAGATTAGAGGCTTGGAAATGTGGGAGGGCTGTTTTCGGTGTCTCAGGGAAAGAGTTGTGAGGGTCAACTTTTTTTGTGTGAAAAATGCTATCGATAGGAAAATCCCCGCGCTAGCAGGGGCAGCAAAGCTTTGACCTCCGCCGGAGTCCTTCATCACTCACCCATCACTCACCCATCACAATTCACCCCTCCCAAAAACTGAGAGATGCGGGATTGCTTGATTTCATACTGACAGCACAGCTTTACTAACCACTATGGCCCACAGGGTTCGTCCGTCTACTTCGTACAGCGCATCGGCATCCACGTCGTATCCATCATATACGTACGGTGAGTACACAACGACGACATCTCGTCCGAGGACACGCAGAAGCACAGCGAGGCCTGGAACTGCTCGTCCAAAGACTGGGGCATCTACTATTGCTCGGGTCGAAGCCCAGCAAGTCGTATGCGCTATCACTGAGTCTCGTGGCATCTCTCCAACCGTCGGTCTAGCTTTCGTCAATCTCGACACTGGAGAAGCCGTGCTTTGCCAGATATGTGACAGCCAAACTTACGTCAGAACCGTGCACAAGTTGAGAGTCTATGGTCCTTCTGAGATCCTAATCGTGTCAACTGCAGCGAGCCCAAAGTCAAAACTCTTCTCCATCATTGAGGAGAATCTTGAAGTCATCGAGAGCAAGCTCACTTTACTCGATCGCCGATATTGGGCAGAGTCAACAGGTTTCGAATACATCCAAGCTCTAGCATTCCCCGAAGATGTCGAGGCAATCAAGATCTCTGTCTCGGGAAATTACTACGCTGTTTGCAGCATCGCAGCCGTGGGTCCGGTCGCCCCTGACAGATTTCATATCGCTCAAACTGATTCAGGTTATCAAATACATCGAGCTCGGTTTAGGAAAAACCTTTCCGTTTCACTCCCTAAGATTCAAATACGAAACATCAGAAGGCTCAATGATGATTGATGTCTCCACAATCTATTCGCTCGAACTTGTTCAGAACCTTCAAAATCAAAGATCGAGAGACTGCTTGTTCGGCTTTCTCAATGAGACACAAACACCCATGGGGGCACGTCTCTTGAGGAGTAATATTCTCCAGCCTACTACTGAGCCAGATGTACTGAACGCTCGATACGATGCCCTAGAGGAGCTGGCATTCAAAGAAGAGATGTTCTTTGGTACTCGGGCTGGTCGGTGACACAGCCGGTGTCAAAATGGATGTGGCTAATACTTTCAGTTCTGAAATCTTTCTTAGATGCCGATAGGATTCTCACCGATGTAAGGCCTCTCAACGCATCGAGCCTACGTACTTACTAACCCATATAGCTCATCGTCATCCCAGTCAGACCAACAATTCAGACTACCGAACAGAGTATTAATCAAGTGATTATGTTGAAGAAGTTCGTTACTTCTGTGATTCCAATATACGAAGCGCTCACCGGGGCGAGGAGCTTCCTGCTTAATAATATCCGCGAGGTCTGCCCCACATTCCCTTTTGTCCTACCGTCTACTAATTCTCTACTAGCTATGTTCACCGGAGAACATCCTCCCAATTCAATATCGAATCGACGCGGTGATCAACGAAGATACCACTTACGCGAAACAGCCCCTTGAGCTGAGGAATCAACGCAACTATGCAGTCAAATCCGGTGTCAATGGCCTTCTCGATGTTGCTCGGACTACGTATAAAGAAGCAACAGCTGATGCATATCAGCATTCCACTGAACTTGGCCGTTAGTGTCTCTCAATCATTCCAACTTGAACTAAGAGAACTGATATGACTCTAGTGGAATATGATATCTCGCTCGATCTCAAATATGACACCGCCCGTCAATTCTTCATTCGTATCCCAGCATCTGAGCTAGAGGGAAGACCGCTCCCACCCGTATTTACCAATGTCTTCCGCAAAAAGAACATGATTGAGTGCCAGACCTTAGAATTGATGAAGCGGAACCAGAAGGTCAGTGTATTAACATGATACGCTCACATTGGATTGCTCAACAAAAAAGCAGATTACCGTATCGCATCAGGAAGTGGTGTTGATGAGTGAGTTTGTATCTACAGGGAAGCGTATTCCGAATACTAACACGTCAAGGTGACGAGGCTGTCCAAACGCTTATCGAAGAGATTCGCGGTCATATGTCAATATTATTTAAGATTTGCGAGGCCATAGCTATGCTAGATATGGTATGTTGGAAACCTAAATCCTCACTCATCGACGCTAAAAGACGATTAGATCTCCGCTTTTGCACAACTGGTTACGACACATGATTACGGTATTGGGATTTTCCTTCGAGTGAATTTTGCTGATCAAGGACCAGTCCGGCCTCAAATTACGGATACACTTGCAATTTCATCCGGTCGACATCCCATCCGTGAGAAAATTATGCACAGCAAGTTTGTGCCGAACGATGTCTACGCTACACAGCAATCTCGTTTTCAGATCATCACTGGCTGCAACATGAGTGGGAAGAGCACTTACATCCGCTCCGTCGCACTTATGGCGATCATGGCGCAGATCGGGAGTTTGCAAGTATACGGCTTGCATAATGGATTACACTGCAATGCTAACAACATTTAGCGTTCCAGCCACGTATGCCTCCTTTCCAATCCTTCACCAGCTTTTTGCTAGACTAGGTATGGATGATAGCATTGAGACCAACGTGTCGACTTTTGCAGCCGAAATGAGAGATATAGCGTTCATATTGCACAACATCGATCGCCGTAGCTTGTACGTTGTTTGCAATGCGTGAAACTAGAACATCTCTGATCGAAGATAGGGCTATCGTCGACGAACTGGGTAGAGGTACAAGCACTCGCGATGGGCTAGCCATAGCCCTTGCAATTGCTGAAGCTCTGGTCGACAGCAAAGTGAGTCATCAATACACATCTCCTTTTGCCGAAACTAAGGTAAAAACAGGCTCTTGTATGGTTTGCTACTCACTTCAAAGACCTAGCAACCATTCTGGCAGAGCGAAGTGGAGTTGTCAGCTTACACCTATCGGTTGAGGTGTGTTACTCTAAGTTATATTGTAGTTTTATGCTTCTAATTACTATGCAGATCGAGAACAATGATACGATGATAATGCTCTACAAAATTGCAAAGGGGGAGGTGACGCAATCTCACTATGGACTCACACTTGCCAAGGTCGTTCCTCTCCCTGCAGGAGTTGTCGAGCGCGCAACCTACGTTGCCAAAAAACTTGAGCGCCACAAACTCAAGAAGAAAAGAACCTCAGTAACCGTAATCAAGGAACGTCGACGTAAACTTATCCTCGATCTCAAAGAACATCTGGTCCAGACACACAACGGTGCTCTAGAAGGCGATGTCTTAGCGACCTGGCTCAAAGCGCTCCAGAAAGAATTCGTCACCCGCATGTCGACCATCGACGCTGAGGAGGCTCGCGTGGGCCAAGACAGTGAAGCTGAGGAGGAGGATCAGGATGAAGAAATGAGAAGTAGGAGCGAGTACGATCATGAGGAAGAGTATCCAAGTTCCCATGCGAGTCAGCCTTCGGTCATCACGGTCGACTCTTACATGTCTTCCACCGCGTCGCCGTCTATGATTCGCGCTGTGTCCGAATCAGCGTCTAGTGTCCGTGCCATCTCGGAGAATGATCTTTGAAAGGCTCTTTACGAATGTCGCGTAACCGTCGTTCTTCTTACTGGATGGATGGGAGATGAAAGTTTCTTCAATCAAAGTTCCATTAGTTTTGGCAAATAATGAAGTATGATATGGCGTTTCAGTGAATATATGGTGGTCGTCTCAACGGACCAGACAAGATCCCTCTCTTACCATCACGAAACATGTACGAGATATTTCTGGCAGTCGTAATTTGAAGGCACGATATCATGATAGGATGGTAGTAGCATAATTTCGGATATATTCTACAACGAAAAGTTCAAAACTGCATCTGCTCAAACTACTTTTCCGAATCGATCACTGGATATCGCTTTGAACACCCAGTGCCCAAAACTTCATTACCATGCCAAGGACTAAGATGCTGATGGGCGCTAAATCAACCTTTTGATGGTATATAAACAACTCTATTGATGAGAAAGCTTGGAAGGGCCTATTCTTCTCCTCCTGCATCGTCGCCTTCGTCCTTGTCCTTCACAATTATTTTTCTTGGCACTTCGAACACGTAGATACCGTTGCGTCCCTGTGCTTTCATCCAATTACCTAGTCTGGGCTCCTTTCCAACCGCGGCCACGATGCATAGTCCATCTTTGCCTCTGTCGCCCCTTTCGCACACAGCTAGTCCGTTCACGATGCCTCGAATGACGATACCATCCTGAACTCCCTTTTGAGCGTCGTTGGCACCATTTCCGTGGTCAAGCTCCTCCTGCGCTTCATCGAGAGGCACCCGTCCCACTTCCCCCAACTCCTCAATTGTCCGCTTCTCAGGTCCAATCCGCCACGCTCTTATCCAGCCATCCCAACTCGCGGTTAGAATTAAATCCGCAAACGGGACGGTCGCGATCGCCGTGATATATCTTGCTAGCCTTGGGCCCTTGGTCCCATTTTCTTTGGCGTCGTTGTTGGCGGACATCTTCTCTGGAGGGAGAGGGGGATCGCGGCCGTGTGTGAGTGGGACGGTGAAGACGGGTTTTTTGCGGTTGATGGACCAGAGGGAAAGGCCGCCGTTGTCGGAGCCGGTGACGAAGAGCCCCGCGTCAAGCAAAGCAACGCAGTCCATGGAGCCTTCTGCGTACGCAATTGGGGTGTCATCGTCGGCGTCTCCAGGGTCTTTGTTATCAACCACATCGCCGTTGGTGCGGGACTTGTCTCCAAAGCGGCCTTTGCGAAGCTTTTCCATGCCTTTCTGCTTTGCGGTGCCGCCGCCGTTGAACTTGAGCATAGTTTCTTCAACCACTTTCCAGAGAATGGCGGTGCGGTCGCGCCCGCCGACGCTGATGCAGGTTTCTTGTGTTCCGTCGAGGCCCCCGGCGATGCCGACCAAGCTGTCTTGGTGCCCAAGTAGAGTGTCAATGTAGGCGAGCTCGGAGGCACTCCAAATTTTGACCGATCGATCTGCGGATGCGGAGTAGAGTTGCTCTGTACCTCTTCGAAATGCTAGTGATGTTATAGAATCTCGGTGTTGTGTGAACATGCGACGGGGGGTGAGTGTATCCGCATCCCAGATGATCAGACGCGCGGTCTCATCTCCTGTAGCTAAGAATTTCCCTGAATCGGAGACAGCTATGGATATGATCGGACTGGTATGGCCCATGTAGTCACGGTCTTTTGTCTTGTTCTTGTTGCCTTTCCGCCAGAAGAGTCTTTTGGGCGTCCGTCGGGGAGTGATGTTTGTCGGCCGACTGGAGTCTTCAACGTTGTATGTTTTTGGGTCGGCGAGCTCCCACTTCTCAATCACCAAGTCTTTGCTGATGGTCCACGCGTAAGGTAATCGTACTGCACAGCCTGTGATGGAGCGTTGCAGTCCAGATTTTCCGAAAATGTGTGATGCCTTTTGAAGGTCTAGATCTGCTGCAATTTTTCGATATATCTTGCCCTTCGTCTCTGCCACATCTTCTTTCAGTCGCTCGGATATTAAGTCCCGGTCTATGTCCGCAGCATCGAAGCCTCCGTCGTCTTCGACTTCCACTCGTATGCTGTCGAGATATCGTTCTGCAAGTCGAAGACGCTTCTCTGCCGCTGTTTCGCCCTCGTCATCTGAGCTCCCTGAACTCTCGTGCTCCTCCGAGAAGACATCCCCCCGCTCCTCGTCTGAGCTTTCACTCCCCGATATCGACTCTTCTCGTTCCTTTCGGCGGGGCGCTTTCGCGGATTGTGAGGCGGCCGAGGTCACATTGCGTTTTTTCGAGACGGCCGAGGGGGCTTCAGTCCTTTTCCGTTTCCTCTGCGAGGCCGGGGTTGTGAAGAAGGAGGACATTGTCGTGGGCGGCGGAGGAAGAGGACTCGCGCGCTCGAAGATCCAGAAAAATTGTCGGCGATGAAACTTTCTGACGCCGACCACTGACCGCTTTACCTCTTTCGGCCTTAGCCCAAGCGCGGCTGTACTTTGATCCATTCGCCGAGTGGCCCGTGCCTGCCAAGCACTCTGAGCTTCACGTCCGCGAGGTGAACGAGAAGCTTCCGCATTTGCAAACCCATCACCCCCAGCTGCTCCCTCTCCGCCTAGTCTTTCATCTAACTGCTCTCAGCGGCCCCGGAGATATCCACTTAACCTGGCCTCCCCAACCGCAGCCTTTTCGCCCCAGCTTCCACTGTTTACGTATCATTGTCGCCTGTCGCCCGCCTCTCGGGAATTCGCAACACCACCCAAACGACCCCTTCACATCCCTTCAACATGAGCGGCAGCGGCGATCCGGAGCGAGAGCATGCTCTCGACGAGTACAAGACCAAGCTGCTGGAGTCAAGGGAGTGGGAAGCAAAGCTGAAGTCGCTCCGGTTAGACATCAAGGGCCTCCAGCACGACTTCGATGTATCAGAGGACAACATCAAGGCGCTACAGAGCGTGGGCCAGATAATAGGGGAGGTTCTCAAGCAGCTGGATGAGGAGAGATGTAAGACTCGCTGCGACGGAGATATTGCGAAACAATTTGCTAACTTGCCCTAGTCATCGTCAAGGCATCCTCGGGACCACGGTACGTTGTGGGATGTCGATCCAAGGTCGACAAAGTGAAGCTGAAGCAGGGAACCCGAGTTGCGCTGGACATGACCACCCTCACCATAATGCGAATGCTGCCCCGCGAAGTCGATCCCCTCGTCTACAACATGTCTCTGGAGGACCCGGGCCAGGTCAGCTTCGGCGGAATCGGTGGCCTGAACGAGCAAATCCGTGAGCTTCGAGAAGTGATTGAGCTCCCACTGAAGAACCCTGAGCTATTCCTCCGAGTCGGCATCAAACCACCAAAGGGTGTCCTGCTCTACGGGCCTCCAGGAACTGGGAAGACGCTGCTGGCGCGAGCTGTGGCGAGCAGTCTGGAGACTAATTTCCTGAAGGTCGTATCCTCAGCCATCGTGGACAAGTACATTGGAGAGTCTGCACGTCTCATTCGAGAGATGTTTGGCTACGCCAAAGAACACGAGCCTTGCATCATCTTCATGGACGAAATCGACGCTATTGGTGGACGACGGTTCTCGGAAGGCACATCTGCGGATCGAGAAATTCAGCGAACGTTGATGGAACTACTCAACCAGCTAGACGGCTTCGATTATCTCGGGCAAACTAAGATCATCATGGCAACAAATCGACCGGATACCCTCGACCCCGCGCTTCTCCGAGCTGGGCGGTTGGACCGGAAGATCGAAATCCCTCTACCAAACGAAGTCGGTCGTCTGGAGATTCTCAAGATTCACGCCCAAGGTGTGCAGACTGAGGGCGAGATTGACTTTGAGAGCATCGTCAAAATGAGCGATCAGTTCAACGGAGCTGATTTGCGAAATATTGTCACGGAAGCGTAAGTTCAACTCAGAATCAACATGAATGAATATAACTAATAATATGTAGCGGTCTCTTCGCAATCAAGGACTACAGGGACTCCATCAACCAGGATGACTTCAACAAAGCTGTGCGCAAGATGGCCGAGTCAAAGAAGCTGGAGGGCAAGTTGGAGTACCAGAAGCTATAGCGGCTGCATTAATCGTTCCCTTCGTGCACTTCTGGCGCTCAAGTGATGGCTAGGCATGATTGATAGAAGGAGCCAACGTAAGTATTATGTACAATAATATGATATTTTGGTAGTTAGATGCCTCCACTACCTCTGAACAAGCTATCTATAAGCTGCGATGAGAGGAATAGTATCCATCTTCACCTCGATCTCACTTGTAGATGCTGCCGAAAGAGGCCATCGCAGTTCCAACTCCCCAAAGTAATTTGGCTGCTCGTTTACTTTTGTGAATCCCACTTTCTCAAACAGCTTGATACTCCGCACGTTCTCGGCCGAGATTTTGACGCGTAGGTACTTGAGGTAACTCGAGGATTTGCCGCTGCTATGGCGAGCGTGGTACTCGTGCACAATCTGTGGGAGGGAGGTCGTGATGTACCAAAGAAACGTCAGGAGTATCTGCTGTCCGAGACCCCGGTTCTGATACGAGGGGACCGCGATCATGATTTCGACTTCTCCGACTAGAACCTGCGGGGTTGGAGATGCCGTTGTGGGGCCGGATGGAGGAGCTATATCGTTGTCGTCATCGTCGTCGGATAAGGAGTCTTCGTCGACGCATAGGAACAAGTTCACGTCCCCGATCATGGCATCTGGTGCGT
Source organism: Melanomma pulvis-pyrius CBS 109.77 (assembly GCA_010093585.1). Taxonomy (NCBI): domain Eukaryota; kingdom Fungi; phylum Ascomycota; class Dothideomycetes; order Pleosporales; family Melanommataceae; genus Melanomma; species Melanomma pulvis-pyrius. The sequence continues at coordinate 12,466 of MU002391.1, forward strand.
CGTGATTCCTGCTCTCGATGAGCCTTGATTCTGCATCCTCGACCTCATTCGATTTCCCTTCCTCGATCGTCGTCGGCTGGTGGGTTTGGTCTGGATTGGTGGTAACAGCGGTTGGAGTAGATGGCGGCGCAACACAGCATATAAAGGTCAATTTATCCGCGTCCTCGCGCCAGGACTGCTGCATCGAGTGCTCCTCGGCAAGGGTTAGGGGCTCGGAGGCTGTGGCTTTTTGGAGTTCGGCGGATTGCATCCAGGTGTGGTAGGTTGGCACGTGGTGTGTGGAGTAAGGGACGAGCAGGATCTTGGGGGTCAAGAGGGCTGGGAGGTGTGAGAGGGGGGATTGAGAGGGGGGATGAGGTGGGAATGGGAATTTTTACCTGTGTGTTCGTTTAATTTCATTGTTGATGCTGATGCTGATGTTATGGGCTGTTCGTAGATATTAGGGAGGGCGTGGTAGCCGATGTGAAAGTAGTTGCAGATCGGCGAGGACAAGTTTGCAAGAGTGGTATAGTTCCCTATGGAACTGTGGCTCTTAGTGCTTGGGAAATCTCGGTGCTGGGTTTGATTGTTATTATTGTTGTTGGAAGTGTGGGTGACAACTCGTGGGAAAAGGCTCGGAACCAAGGTTCTACAAGCACCTTGATTGGCTGTAGAATTTTGCTTGAGTAGTTTGCGAATGTGGATGCGTGAATTGTGTCTTTACTTAATTCAAATCTTGATATATGCAGCAAATAATTAACAGTGGCATTCGAATTCACTTTGAATCTCACAATAGCTATCTTGAAAGATATGCGAGCGCTATAAAATTGTCATCCTCGTATAACTGATAATAATTGGTGCTAACCTGGATGAGGCGAAATGCAACCTCATCCTCCTTTCCCGGCGCCGCAATTCTACCTCTACATCTCTCCCTACTCTCTCAAGCTGGGAAATCCCCCAAACCCTAAGTTGATAGGTCATTTAATTGCTTACTCATCTTCTTGTGCGATATAGAGCGTCTCTTGTTGTTCAAAGACGACCGGTTGACCATACAGGTGTTCATCAAATCATCAAGTCCGAGTTATCTTGTTGCATTTCCTTTCAATTTGTAGACGTCTCTCCTCAAGTACGCAAAATTCATGGCCCTTCAAAGAGTTCTCGTAACCGGCGGAACCGGGTTCCTCGGCTCTGAGATTGTGCGAGCGCTCGTCTCAACTAAGGACTACGAAGTCACAGCCGTAGATATCAATCCGCCTTCCCTGGGTACGGGCACTTTCGAAACAGTACGTTATGTGCGTGCCAACATCCTTCAACCCGAGGAGCTCCAGAGGGTCTTCGACGAGGCAAAGCCCGCGGTTGTGATACACACTGTTGGCGTCTACCAGGTCGGCGATGCGAGATATGGGAAGAAAGGCAGGGAAATGGTTTTTGAAATCAATGTGACGGGCACGAAGAATGTGGTAGAGGCGGCGAAGGAGTGTGGGGCTATGGCGCTGGTGTTTACGAGCTCGGTAACGGTGCTGTTGGATGAAATGGATGCGGAATTCTTGAACGCGGATGAGACGTGGTCAACCGGGAGGGCGACGACGACATATGGGCAATCTAAGGTATGATGGTTCCATCTAGCGCGCTTTCTATTCTCCGTGGGTTTCCATGCTCTAGAGATCTCTATCAGCCCTCGCCCGTCTACTAGTGCTCCTCACTCAAGATTCGTGCCTCACGATCCTTCCGTCATGATACGTTTTCATCCTCACATCTGTTTAGACTGCCGCAGAGAACCTCGTGCTAGCCGCCAATACCACAGACTTCGCAACTTGTTCGCTTCGTTCGGCATCCATATTTGGCCCCAACGACCCAGCCTGTATGCCAATCCTACACCAATGTATCGAGCGAGGCGAAACCCCCTTCATTATCGGCACTGGCACCAACCTCTGTGACTTCGTCTACGTTTCGAACGTAGCCGACGCCCACGTCCTCGCCGTACGCAACCTTCTCAACTCCGGTACAGCAGCGGGAGAAGCCTTTTTCATCACGAACGGCGAACCGACTACCGCCCGCGACTTCTGCATTGGAGTCTGGAAGGAATTTGGACATGTGCCTTCGTTTCAAGTGAGAATTCCGAAGGCGTTGGCGTGGTGGCTAGGCTGGGGAGCTGAGTGGGTGAGTTGGGCGACGGGGGCGCAGGGGACATTGAGCAGAGGCATCGTTTGGGATGCTACGGCGACGAGGTATGTGAGTATTGTGAAGGCGAGGCGGATTCTGGGATATCAACCGAGGGTGGGATTGCCGGAGGCGCTGAGAATTACGTGTCGGGTGAGTGAATGCGGTGGAATCTTTTGGAATGGGAATTTATTGACTTGATGCAGCATTTTCAGAAACAGATTGACGGTCGGTCCTCAAAAGCGTGATTGGAATTGGGCTGTTGGAAGAGTGGATTTCGGTTGGTGCAATCGCAGGCTGCTGTTCGCGACCCCGAGATGCGTGACCGTGCGGCTCTATTAGTCCGACTGCGCTTGTTTCTCTGATGGAAAATATGAAGGCGTGTCAAGGAAGCCACCCTGTCACCACATGCTCCTTGAGAATTCCCTTGAGAATTGAGCTCCCTCTTCTTCTTGTAAAATACGCCGTTAAGAGTAATAGCAGCACTTGACCTTAGACTGAATTGTATTGCATGAGTCGATAGCAAACTTGAAGTGACTGCCTTCTAAGGCTTGCAATATTGGCATTGCTTTGCAGTCAAATGAAAACGAATTATCTGCCTGGCGGAGAGACGGTCACCTAGCACCATTGCGCGGTGAGCGTGCTTTCCTTGTTAGTCACCGCTCGTCCTGTCAATGCGGCTCTACTTCCCCTCCCCTCCTTCATCTACTACTAGTCACACCAATCCTCCCACGACGTTCATCGAAGGCGCTCTCAAAAGTGTTATCAAGGTTAGTACATCCTTGTTCTCGTGGTCTCTCGTAGACTGCTTGGGGTGGGAGCTGGCGACATGTTGAGCCTCGAGGAGAGACTCGTCCTATGGGCCTACCTTGATCCCATCTAAGCACCACCACAAGAAGCACTTCAACACTCACTAACGCACTGTCTTAACAGATTTCCTCTTTATTCTCTGGCAATTGTAGCAGCTGCGGCCTGAGATCACCTTCCATTTCTCTATGAGGGACTCAACGTCTCTAACGCTTCGATAATCTTTCCCGGCGTTGTGGAGCCCTGAGGCGTTTTTCGCGACATCGATCAAAAGCTCGCCATATTTGCCCGACCGTTCGGTAAGAAACAGCTCCTACTCCACGTTGTCACCTCTAAGCAAGTGTTGCCGGATCTTAGCCCAAGATGACTGACCACAAGTAGAAACAACAGCACAACAATGTCGACTCTCTTTCCCCAAATTTCACTACAGTCGGAGCCAGTGCGAGTCAGCCAGCCGAGCCCTGTCCTAAACATATTTCGCCTCACCTTCAAAGATGCCATCGCCAAGGGCCATGACGTCCTTAATATTCTCCCTATCGAGATTCGACTCATGATCTTCGAGGACCTACTCGTCGTCTATAAGACAGTCTTCCGAGGCGCTGAAGACTTTGGTCAACTTGATAAGAACGAGTTCCAAGAGGAAGTCCCTATTCCTTGGCAAATTCTTTCCACTTGCCGACAGTACCATGATGAGGCAGCGCCTATCATGTATGGGATGAACAGGCTAGTATTTTGCACTGGTCCTAGTGGAGAGCCAGGCTACTTCTATCATTTCCCTATCAGTACTCGATACCTCCAATTCGTGACGGATATGGGTATCTATTTTCAAGCAGATGATCCCGCAAAGCAAGCTGCCAAGCGAGTTGCTAATTTCATCAAGGCGCTCATCAAGTATGCCACCAAACTTGAGAACCTCGTGGTGCTTGCATCATCCGACAGATGGTACAAATTGGCTGAGTGCCATTGGGACATCTTGTGGTGCGACCATCCCGTATCTAAGCAGCTTGTATGTCTTATCAAGAGCAAGATTGTTACGAATTTGAAGCTCCGGTTTCATGATGGAGCCGTGCTGTACCAGATGTTCGGCAGACACCTCGAGCAACTCTTTCGTACCACAGGCTCCACTCAAGGTCGATCGATCGTCTTCACTTGGTCTTGCGCTTGTCCTATAAACAGTTATCCTTATCCAATCGGGAATCCATCGCATGGCTTCTGTGTCAACTGCAGCTGGCCACGGCAACACCATGAGCAGAAGCCCATCGAGGTGGTAGTTTACCCAATGGACATCGAGACCGACCAAGAGCGATTGATGGCGCTACAGGCAGTTCTGTTCTCCTTTGGCCTTTTGCCGCAGAAAAATGATAACGAAGAGGAGGAGGAAGAGGAGGAGTGGCCGTACGCGTGGGATCAACCCGACGATATCTCCAACAGCAGCCCCCTCGGTAATCAGGGACGGTGTGTCGAGTCTAGGCAGGCCTTGCTCACTGAATTCTTCAATGTTGTCGACTACGAGCAGTACGCCGAGGCTCAGCTTGGCCAGCCACGCCGTCTGAATGGCCGTCCGGCTGGCTGCGCTTTCTTTGGTCCTCTTTCTAATGTATGACGTCGAAGTTAGGCGGATTCGACTTCTTTCTTTCAATGCACGCACTATCATCATGTCATATTCATACATCATGTAAACCATATATACCGTTTCAAGCTGGGGAGACGTGCGCGTTGAAGCGGGAATTTCCAAAGCAAAAGAATACGGAGATCTCCAATGGACGGAATAAATATACAATGCGCTGGTGGCATAAACCTAGGGGATGATGAGCGTTCATTAGTACCGGTAGTCTCAACAAAACATCCTTACCCGCGCACATTCCTATAAATCGAATATTCTTGATAGACATAGTAATGTATTGTAGGCCTAGGACGAGGCTAGAAGGATCAAGCTCACGCTACATTGCCCTTCTACAGTTGGCCAAGGCGGTGAGACCACGAAGAAGGGTATACATGCTCCAACTAGCATGAACGAACTCATATCTGCGACGGTGGAGTTTCTGAGGAAATATCGAGGGAGTCGGAAAGGTGGGGTGCGGGCATCGCAGGAGGGAGGAAGTGAATCGAGGCTAATGGGGACAGATATGTCCTTCAGGAACAGAGATTCGGAGTAGTATAGTTTGGGGG
>MU002392.1:0-17561 GCA_010093585.1 Melanomma pulvis-pyrius CBS 109.77
GGGATGAGCATGAGTGGAAGGGGATGAGCATGAGTGGAAGGGGATGAGCATGAGTGGAAGGGGATGAGCATGAGTGGAAGGGGATGAGCATGAGTAGAAGGGGATGAGCATGAGTGGAAAGAAGGATGAGCACGAGGAGGTAGAGGGGATTAGATTGTATAAGAGGGGTTAGCGATTCTTGTCAAGCCCTGGTTATCTTAGTTCAGAAAGGGCATGATCCCAAATTTGCATTTCAAGTTTTCCGATTCGTTAAGTTAGTATTTTGTCACTAGAACTTAGAACTCAAGGAAAGGATTCTTGAGTCACAATCACAACCCAGCAACAGGCCGACAACGACCCCTTTTACGTGTTCCTTGGCAGAAAGAGTACATGCATTTACCAACATAGAGTCGACCAATAATGATGCGAAAATAAATTGGAAATTGACCGAAATTCTTAAGTGAACCCTATCAACAGACGCCGCGAACGTTCTTGTCTGACACGCGCTGCCGAACAATGAGAGAACTAAAGAGGCCCAAGTCGTGGGAGTTCTCGTCACGAGAACTAGATGAATCATCCAGTTCAGAAGCGATAAAAACCGGTAGAGAATTCATGAGATCGTTAGAAAAACTAAATAGCAGAACAAAGTTGGTTAGACCAAGGTCTAGGGTAGCAACCTACCGCACCCCAATTTGGTGCTTCGAGTTGATAGAATTAAGCAGAAATTATCAAGAACATTACGGAGGAGAGGAACCTGGAGAACAGAGGACATCAAATCGCTGGGGTCGTATGGCTGAAGAGGCGTGACAAACCTTCAGCCTGTACTGCAACACTTGGCATATAGTCCAACACAATAAAGGTAGCGGAATGGGCCACTGGATGCAGATCCATCGTCTAACAACAGTAAGTTGCCATTAAGACCTACCATATCAAGAATAAGCACCACTGCTAATAGCTCGAGGCTGAAGTCAGTCATGTAGCATGGGTATGTAGGGATGAGGGTCGGTACGGACACTACTCAGGCAACAACGACCGCAAAAATCATTGGACGGGTATGGCGGTTGTAATAAAGGACACCCAATAGGATCTAGGAAAACGCAGGCATGATTCAGATACCCAACAATGATTTTGAAAAACATTTGGGTCTGAACTTTGTGAAGTCAAGAGCAGGCCTGGAAGCCCTAATTATCGACTAATAGACACGGGACCCGGATATATTTTCTATCCATAAAATCCCATTTTCAGCGCGCCAACGTTACGTCATCTATGAATTCTTGCAGCAATATAATTAATAAGGAGATAAAAGAGTAGGAACGAAATCCTTCAAAGAGAATATTCTCACGGACCAACAAAAATTAATTGAACAAAGAGCGGGTTCTAAAATTCTTTCAAGTGAACTAAAAACGGCAGCCCAAACAAACAAAGGGGAGAAGGCCTAGCTGCGCCACTGAAAATCATAGCTTCTAGCTAAACAACACGCATCCGGGATTAGATAAAGGCATTCAAGAGAGAATTGATCACGAGGCTTGAAAAGATATTAGCTAACGCCGAAAACAGCGTCTCAAAGAAAAAAAGGAACTTTCACAAGGTAGGACATTGCTTATCCCCTCGAGCATAAATTCTGTCTATCCGCCAGTAACATGCTCAATAAACTACTAGCCACGAGTGGTGCTATACTCTCTACTCCTCGTTATTACCATCTTACGTTAACATGATGGAATCCAAAGCAGACCTTCAAATGATGGAATCCGAGGCAGACCTTCCAATGATGGAATCCAAGGCAAACCTTCCAATGATGGAATTCAAGGCAGACCTTCCAAGGATGGAATCCAAGGCAGAACTTCTAATGAAATACTGGGGCACAACAGATTCCAAGGAGATCACCCGCCAAGACGCTAATTTCGGGAACATAGAAGGGAAAAACTTGCCAAGAGATCTTAAGGAATGGGTTGAGATGGACTTCCCATATTACGCCCCTGAGGATGAACTTCCTGCTCCGCTGCCTACTATGGCCGAAATCGAGGCGGCACGATTCGGCGATACGAATATGACACGCAACAAATATGAACTGCAGCATATTTTCAGACTCTCTGGGGTGTATGCAGTGAAGTTTTCATTGCACGCTGTCACAATACAGGTAAAGTTTTGGCCCTTAATTGATTACACTGAGACTATGGCTTAAGAACCCAGGAAGCAGAAAACCTTTTATTCCTATCGAAAAATACCAAAATCAGAGTCCCTAAAGTCTACGCTGCCTTCGAGCACAAAGGGGCGGATCCCCTTGGAGAGGTCGGTTCCAGAATATGCCCTGACCGTTCTTTCCTACCCATCTACTACTATCTTATTATGGAGTATATTCCTGGAAAACCTTGCACCGAAAGAAACTTCAACAGACTCTCACCGAAGACCCAAGAGAATATCGTTCGAAAGGTTGCCAAGGAAATGAGGCTTCTCCGTAATGTGCCAGCACCTGCACCGGAATATTATGGACGAATATACCACCGAGGCTGGGCTCCCGCATTCCCGAACCTAACAAGATATGGTCCACCAGGCTATCTAAAGGGCCCATTCGATTCCCATGAAGACTTCATCAATGCGGTATATACCTCGTCACAGATTATGGCCAGTAGTCAAGGCGTACCGGAAGAAGACCTTCAGTATATATGTAAACTATATTTACATACCTTTCGCCAAATTATGTCACGAGCAGCTGGAAAAACCCCTGTTCTCTGCCACCCTGATTTCCACTTTGACAAAGTAATAATCCTGGAAAATCCAGTGGATAAAGATGATCCTGATGTTGCTATAGTAAGTTGGGGGATGATGGGATGGGTGCCAGAATATATGGCCACGGAACGCTCATTTCACAAAACTCCCAACTTAACTTTGAGGATGCTTTATAACTGGGAAATGAGCAAGAGCATAGTGGAGCCACATCTTGACGTTGCACTCTACTTCGAAACGTTTTGCGCTAAAACAGCCAACAATGAGCACAAGCACAAGTAGAGGGTTACGTAGTAAGTAAGTAGTTGAACGGGCTAGTCCTCATACGCAACTTGCAGCTCACCTTCACTTCAGAATTTTCAACCATACAACTGCGGGAGGCACCTAACAATCGATGACAGCGTGTGCGAAATATACACGGCCTGCTACCCAAGTACCTCCTTTGTTTGATTTTGTTCGAGTATGTAGCCTCTATAGCTATTACAGTACGCTCTATGTTTTTGGTTAGCAGTATTGGTCAAGGTCGCTGAGGTGGGGATAGCATACAAGGATGTACCTGCCGACGAGAGGCTGCTATTCAAGAATATAAAATATAGTCATTGATTATTCACGCATTAATTTCCTTGAATTGCTCCGAGATATTGTTACTAAGAAGCAACACTAAGTGTAATGTAGTGATTAAGCTGGATACCGAGGGGAAGACCGAATGGTACGCGGCGCTGAGCTACTACTGGATAATAACACTGCAGGTGAAGACGACGAAGGCGAGACTAGCGCATTTTAAGGAAGCGCTACCCATAGAGGAATTGTCGATCATAGCCAAGGACGCGATTGCACTCTGTCGGGGGTTGTCGTTCCCGTACGTGTGGATCGACGCCGTCCTAAGACGACGACGAAGGTTAGCTACGAGAAGCGGGACGGATGTGCGACGTCTATGCATGTCGTATTTCACCATTGCGGCTGCTGGGGCCTTTGATAATACAGACGGCATATTCTAGCACTAGTGGTTTGGAGAGAATGAGAGAATCACTGGTCTCCAGTTTCGAGGCAACGAGGTCTTTGCGAAAATTAATGCTTATAAAGAAAACTTTGGACATCCTCTCGGTCTAAATTTCGATGAGTAGTATGCAGATCTATTGGAGGAGAAGCCGTGGTTGCTTCGGCCGGAGGATCTACCGCTAGTTTAGAGGGCTTGAAAGGTGCAGGAAAGAATTTTGTCTGGGAGGGTGATATGCTATACCGGAGAAGAGTTGTGGTGGGAGTGTAACTCCACGTGGCACTGTGAAATGTGGTTTCGCGGACGAGGAGAAGTATCCAGCGGGCGAAGGGCATGTTGCATTCGATTGGCTTCGAGATTCGCACAGAAAGGTACCGATGACACTGGATGACGCATATCACAAATGGTATAAAATTATAACGATGTTTGCTGCTGGGGGACTGGCGTACGCGAAAGACAAGCTGCCTGTTCTTTCTGGCCTAGCCCAGAAATTCAAAAGGAGGTTGCAAGATCGTTGCAACTTAGAAGACGAGTACTTCCCCAGCATATGGAAACATGATATTGAGAGACACCTATCATGGACTACGTCGAAGCCATTGAGTCCGCGGCCTTTAGGAACCTTTGCTCCGACTTGGAGTTGGATGTCTGTGAACGGTAATGTCTATCTCTCTTCGGATAAACATGACATAGACTTTAAACCTCGGTTGCACATTCTCGAGGTGTCGACAGAATTTGTAGGCGATGATTGGGCTGGAAGAATGACGGGAGGGAAGCTCGTTGTTGAAGCCTTTGTTGTCCATAGCTTGTTGCTCTTAGACACGCTACCACGACCATACGAAATGACGGCGAAGATCTTGATTCCATCTACAGACTCATTTGCCTTGGTCACTATAGACATGGGACACGAGCTTGAAGCAAGCCCTTGTACTTGATTGAACGCAGCCGACTTGGGCCCAAGCGACGAGCCTATCAAGCAAGTTAAAACTGAGGTCGAGAACACGTTCTTCTTGTTAAAAGCATTGGAAACTACAGAAAGGTGCGTATGAACGCGTTGAGATAGGTCTCGCGGCCCTGCATCACATTACAAAAGGGCTTTAGGATAACGCATGGCAAGAGGTTATTACAATCGTGTAGATCTTGAAGAGAAAGGTATTTCCTGAAAGAAAGTGGGTGAACAGTAAGGTGGAAGAATTTAGCAACACTAGATTGCTCCGGGAGAAACTTCAATTTGAGCGGGGATAGTAAGAAGTATAAGCAATCTGTTGTATCTACCCTTGTAGCTCGACGGTTCTTCAATGCGGCGCTATTCATACCCCACTCTCCCATGGGTGAACATGCCCCGAGCTACCCATACGCTACCCAACCTTCACACGGGCTCGGTGTCTCTTCGGAACTCAAGCAATCGTCCGAGTACTAGTGGTAATTAGCATGACATTTGCCATACATCTTGAATCTGCAGTCTAGTCTTTACCCCATCGATGGATAATCTCCGGCAATCGTGTAGTTATACTCCGCGGGACCAATTAGCGTAGCGGGGTCAGAGTCATGGTTCGGCGTTCCTCCACATCTCCACATCTTGGCAGCTTGGCAAACGCTCACCAACGCTCACCAACGCTTTTTTCTGCATCATGGGATTCATGTTTTGCCGCCGAGTACGGAGAGTTGGTGTTCTTACTACTCCCGGTGAGTTGTTGTGCATACCGAAGATATGTGCCGACGACAAGATGGCGGCTAGGTGACGAATGTTAGTTTCTTGGAAATGGATATGTCGGAAGTGGGTTGCAATAAAAGGCGATCTAGCCTGGCTGTATAAAAGCATGGTACTGCAAAGGTTTAAAATTTTGTATACTAGTCTTGTCTTTTAAACCAAAATGGTCGCTTCAACCCTTTTCAAGAGGCGGCAAAATGCCTTTGTTGCCTTCTTCTTTGCGGTAAGCTTCATATCAACCGCTTCTGGCTTGTCCGAGTCTGGAAAACGACCTCGCATCCGTGCCACTTTCCCAAGACCAGCGGAAAACGAAACACTCCCCTACCGCGATGTCTCTCTGTGCATCGACGATCGAGTGGAAGACCTCCTCCAGCGCATGACACTCGAAGAGAAGGCTGGACAGTTATTCCACACCCAGCTACAGATGGGGCCGAATGGAACACTGGACCTAGGCAACGCTACCGCTCAAAGGAACAGCACAGATAACATGATCGGCGAGAAGCACATGACACACTTCAACCTCGTTGGCAATGTCGATGACGTGCGCATGAATGCTGAGTGGTACAATCTTGTTCAAGAGCGCGCATTACGGACACGTTTAGGAATACCCATCACGCTCTCCTCGGACCCGCGCCATGCGTTTACGGAGAACATTGGCACTGGCTTCGCTGCGAATGAATTTTCTCAGTGGCCAGAAAGCCTTGGTCTCGCAGCCATGAGGGATCCGGACATGGTGCAGACGTTTGCCAATATTGCGCGAGAAGAGTACATGGCCATCGGAATTCGATCAGCGCTGCATCCGCAAATTGACCTCTCCACTGAGCCACGCTGGGCGAGAATTGGGAACACTATGGGCGAAGACGCAAATTTGACTTCTCAACTCGTTGTGGCATATCTGAAGGGCTTCCACGGTGAGGAGTTTGGCACTCATTCCGTCTCGACGGTGACGAAGCACTTCCCCGGAGGTGGTCCTATGGAAAATGGCGAAGACAGCCATTTTACGTATGGCAAGAATCAGACATACCCAGGCAAAAACTTTGAATACCACCTCATTCCCTTTAAAGCCGCCATTGCTGCGGGTGCGAGGCAAATGCTTCCTTATTATTCGCGACCCATTGGAACCGAGTATGAAGAGGTTGGGTTTGCGTTCAACAAGGGTATCGTCACCAATCTCCTCCGTAAGGAACTGGGATTCAAAGGCATTGTCGTTAGCGATTGGGGTCTCATTACCGACACATATATCCGAGGTCAATACATGCCCGCAAGGGCTTGGGGAGTCGAGTATCTCACGGAGCTGCAAAGAGCTGCTAGAATCCTCGAAGCCGGGGTTGACCAATTTGGAGGAGAGCAACGGCCGGAGCTCATCGTCGAGTTAGTCAACACTGGAGTGGTTGCCGAAAAGCGTCTCGACGTGTCTGTCCGACTACTACTCCGCGAAAAGTTTACTTTAGGGCTATTCGACAATCCTTTCGTTGACGTCGAAGCTGCTGAACAAGTCGTTGGGAACCCCTACTTTGTTCGCCTAGGCCAGGAGGCACAAAGGAAGGCGTACACTCTGCTTAAAAATCAAGATGACCTCTTACCTCTTAAAGATGCCGGGAACCTCAAGTTCTACGTTGAAGGATTCAACATTTCATATCTCGAAGCTCGCAACCTCCATGTTGTTGACACTCCTGAGGAAGCAGATTTAGCTCTCATTCGTCTCCAAGCACCATACGAGCCAAGGCCCGGAGGTTTCGAAGCCGCATACCATGCCGGATCACTAGCATACAATGCTACGGAGAAGGCTCGCCAAGCAGCCATCTACAAGGCCGTTCCGACTATCGTAGACGTCTATCTCGATCGCCCGGCTGTTATTCCTGAGATTGCAGAATCTGCCGTAGCTCTTTTGGGCAGCTTTGGTAGCAGCCCTGAAGCGTTCCTAGATGTTGTATTTGGTACCGACGGTGCCCATCCTCTGGGGAAGTTGCCATTTGATCTGCCGAGATCGATGGAAGCGGTCGAGGCATCATTCGAGGACCTACCGTTTGATACTAAAGATCCTGTGTTCCGCTTTGGGGATGGGTTGAGATTTTCCCAGAATTGTTGACGGATTTAGAGAATGATGCGGAGCACACATTCTAGTTGAACACATAATGATGGACATCTCATGCTCGTCATGTCATCCTATAGCTCAAGGACAAGGTGTTTTGAGAGTGATGTCTTAGCTTCAAGAAAGAGATGAAAAGAATGTTGATAGTGCCGCCTGGACATGGAAGAGAACACGAAACCATCCGTGATGGTAATAAAATGGCGCTATTTCAAAAGGGGAATGGAGATAATTACGTAATCAAACGCAATCTACTTCGCATTCTCTCGTATTCCCGCAATTCACTCTTTAGCTCTTGGCAAATGAGTCATTCTGTCTCATGAGATGTAGTCGCTCGTTGTGTCCTTCTCTATACGTTATTGGGAAATTTGTGTGCATGGCGCAATTGGCGTGTCGTGAAATCCTTTCATGAAAAGTTCGAGGCTCGGAGTGCGACTAGTCTTACGTTTGCATCTGTTTTAAGAAGGCAAGAGCGGCTGAGAGGCTTTTCAACTTTCATCGCTCGAGTCACAACAAGCTTCTTTTACTGTTTTCCGTTTCTACTTCATTCCGTTGTTGAACCTTTCACTTCACATACATCATGGCTGTCCCGACATCACTATCCTCGGAGGAGGGCCTTCGAGCCTACCTGACGTCTAAATCTATCGGTCACACAGATGTCACTCTCCTCACTGGCGGAACAGCGAATTATGTGTACCGCGTCACACTCATCGACGGCAGTACCGTCATCTATAAACACGCTGCACCCTACCTATCTTCCAATCCCAACTTCGCCTTCAATCCCGCGCGCATGGACTACGAAGATCGGGTCCTAGAAATCCTACCTCCTCTTCTGACACAGGAACTTCCGGAATGCAGAGTGCATCCCGTCAAGTGGCACAGCTACGACAAGGAGCAGAAACTGCTCTGCATCGAAGACGGTGGAGATAAAAATCTGAAAGATGCATATACATGTCCGAAACTCGACATCCCCGTGGTTGGACAAGAAATTGGGAACTGGATCGCCGCACTACACATGTGCTCTACACAGACTTCGCTCTCCCTATCCAGCTCTCAAGACCTGAAAGCGAATAATTCTATCGGTGTAACTATATACCGCCACTCATATCAGAATCTGCACCTCGCGCTTAAGGAATATGGACACAGACCTGAACTCGGCGAATACATCAACAATGTTTTCGGCAGCCAGCTCGCAGTCGAAAACGACTGTATCTGCCACGGCGATTTCTGGTCGGGAAACGTGCTCGTAAAGTTCCAAGATGAGGAGACGAATGCTGATCTCACGGTCGTGGACTGGGAGATGACGAGGCGCGGTACCAGTGCCACGGATGTCGGCCAATTCGCCGCCGAAGCCTTTCTCTTAGATCGGTTCAGGGGAGGTCGCGGGCTAATGCCTGCTTTTTTGCATGCATATGCCAGAGCTAGGAAGCAAGGTGATATCGGGAAGGAGTGGGTGAGGCGCATGGCGGTTCACTGGGGTGTGCATATCACGTTTTGGCCTACGAGAGTCCAGTGGACTGATCGGGAGGGAACGCAGAAGTTAGTAGATATTGGAGTCGGGGTATTGAAGGCTGCGGTTGATGGGAATTGGGAGCAGTTACGGGCATCTGAGTTGCTAGGGGGTGTTGCGGATGTCTATATCGGTGCATAGGTGCTGGTGGAGGGTGGATGTTTAGTTCAGCAATGTGTCTGACTCACAACCATAGATTTGAGATCAAAGATTTACTATACAAGGTCGGTTTCAAATGACTTGTACTACGAAGTCTTAACCCCAAAATAGAATAAGTACAAGGGAGATAGCTCAGCACGTGAGATGACGTCTCCCTTGGCGTTCGGAATATTTTCCGGCAGCTCCGAAAACCTCACCACGAACACACCACGATGCAAGCTCTACCGAGGTGCACACGACCTCTCCACGCACCAGTCCTACACCAAAAACACATCAATCGGATACAAACTCCAATCGCCTTCCCAGCCTACAGATGGACGCGTTCCTTCCACGCCAGTGCGAGTATCGAGCTGGCCTTCGATCTCCACGACAACGGCGGGAAAGCCACGGGTGCACCTATCCTTATCCTGCACGGGTTATTTGGTAGTAAGAGGAATAATCGGAGTATAAGCAAGTCCGTCACACGCTCCTAACTCGTGAACCTTTACTAAAGACACTTACAGAGCTCTCGCCCGCGACCTCTCCCGTCCCGTGTACGCCCTCGATCTGCGCAACCACGGCGACTCGACCCACGACAAAGAACACAACTACACAGCGCTTGCCAAGGACACAGAGGCATTTTTAAAACAGCATGACTTGAAGGATGCGACGCTCATTGGACATTCCATGGGCGCGAAGACGGTCATGACAATGGCGTTGCGAGACCCCAATTGCTGCGCCAACATCATCGCCGTGGACAATGCACCCGTAGACGCAGCGCTCCTGAGTGACTTCCCGCGGTATGTGGAGGGCATGCGGCGAGTGGAAGCGAAAGGCGTGCAGAGCCAGAAGGAGGCGGATCAGATCTTAGAGCCCTTCGCAAAGGAGTTGCCTGTCCGTCAATTCCTCTTGACGAATCTCGTGCGGCCTGGACCCAACGAGCCGTACAAGTTCAAAATACCAGTCCATATTTTAGCTAATGCATTGGGGAACCTGGGCGATTTCCCATTCAAAGATCCGGATGCGACGAGGTTTAATAAGCGGGCGCTATTTGTAAGAGGCACAAGGAGCCCGTATGTGATCGATGAGATGATTCCGATTATTGGGCGGTTTTTCCCGAGGTTTGAGATGGTGGATGTGGAGTCGGGGCATTGGGTCATTAGTGAGAATCCTGAGGCATTTAAGAGGGGTGAGTGTTGATGAACTTTTTGATATGGATGTTGCTAATGATTCGTAGCTGTGGTGGAGTTCTTGCAAGACTCGGAGTAAGGATTGATATGGTAGAGAAAGGGCCATAGTCAGTAGTCCAAGGGCAAAGACACAAGTCCCCTTTAGACATAGTAAATCACTGGCAGTAGACAAGCGCTAATTGGCTGATTGATCAGTTACAGAGTGCGAGCGCTATTTCTGTTTAACAAATTAGTAGTCGCAATAATGCGCGTCCATGTTTTGGGCTGCAGAAGCCTCATGATATTGCACCCATCACAGCATTGACCACTACAGCCGTAACCTTTCCTATCTCTTATTTCTGCCGCTAAGGCTGGGGCCTCGATACCAAGGTGCAATGATGCTGACCAGTTCAAATGCAAAATAGCAATTTCGGTCGACCTTACTTTATAGACTGTTTTAGGGGTCTGCAATTGAGTAACCAGACTCAACTTGGTTAGGGTAAATTTCTAACACAAAGTTTCTGACTTAAGATTAAATAGCACTACTTGTCAGACTTGCACAGTGCGCAGACAATGCGGACTTATAGTTATTGCTAGGCTAAGATGTTAGATCAATACTAAATCGCGCATCGGAGCACTCTAAAGGGGTGCATTAAGCAACTTACCACGTTCGATAGCGGAATAGAGTTAAAATACTCTTGCTAACTATAGAACCTCAGGTAGATCCTATGGAAATCCATCTTTCCATAGTAACGCTCCTGTTGACCTTTCGTTGATGTAACTACAACGCACGAATGCTCGCTTGCATCCAAACTAACAACTCTGTATATGCCGCTTAGCACCCCTAAGGCGAGAGGGCGACATTTATGATGCTGCACCCTGCAGCTGATAACTGAAATAGCTTTGTATATTTCTCCAATCAGTATATTCAATGCTGGCTTCGACAATAAATGGCTGTGAGCGGGTATCATCGGGCCGTTGAAGTGTGCGTAAATCAGTATGAAGGCAAGGAAGAAACAACCCGATTGAATTTTGGGTAGCATAGAAGTAGTGGCCAAAAAGTGAATTTTCTCTAGGAATCATGTTGGTTATGGGCATGTGGCAATCGCCATATATTTAACCTTCAGCTTCGAACCCAGTGCCCCGCTATTTTAAACTACACCCCACAGAAACATCCGACCGTGGACACTCATCACCATGAAGGCACGCTTCCCTCTTCAGTTCTACGTCCACCATGTTTTCCTTATCCACTCCCTTCTCCTCTCTGTTAAAGCCGTGCCGTCGAGACCAAACTACATCATGTACTTGACAGGGTAATATGCTCATCTCCCGGCCCACTTCACTTATTAATTTCTAACTACCCCAAAGTCAACACAACATTGTTCCCAATCCCTCTGAAGTATCAAGCGTCACGCATGTGGCTCTCGCGTTCATGCGCTCAGAAATATTCAACCAACCTGAACCCCATGAATGGCCGCTATTCACTACAGTATCTGCTGCGCGGTCGCAGTTCGCCGAAGGTACGGTCATTATGGCTGCAATTGGCGGATGGGGTAATACGGATGGGTTTTCTAAAGCCGCAAAATCGGATAAGAGTAGGGCGCTATTTGCGAGGAATGTGAGGGCTATGATTGAGCAGACAGGGGCAGATGGTGAGTATACTGACCTTCCCCAACGAGAGGCAAGACTCTAAATACTACACAGGTGTGGATATAGACTGGGAATATCCAGGGTAATGCAATCTTTCCTCAATACAGAGATTAAAAACGGTAGACCAACAACAACAACTACTGACCACAAGTCACAGCGGAAATGGCGAGGACTACAAGCAGATACCCAACGCCCAAAAAGCCTGGGAAATCACCGCCTACCCCAAACTTCTCTCCGCAATCCGGCTCGCTATCGGCCCCTCCAAGATCCTCTCCGCCGCAGTCCCTGGCCTGCCCCGAGACATGCTAGCCTTTACTTCCACGACGATCCCTTCAATCGCCAGACATGTAGACTTCCTCAACATTATGACGTACGACTTGATGAACCGTCGCGACACCAGGACCAAACATCACACTGGGCTGTCAAACTCCCTAGAAGCCATCGATACGTACTTGGAACGTGGTCTCCCGCTCGCAAAAGCGAACCTAGGTCTTGCGTTCTATGTGAAATGGTTCAGGACCGATCCAAATGCGAAATGTCACCACAATCCAATCGGGTGCAAGACGGCGCTTATGGAGGACCCGGACACGGGCGCTGATCTTGGCCAGGCGGGCGCGTTTTCCTGGCACGACGAGGTCCCACCAGAACTTGCGACGTCATTCAAGCTGGCGCTAGCGAAGGGGGTTTACGATGATGTGGAGGGGGGGCATTATTATTGGGACCCAGAGGAGCATATTTGGTGGAGCTGGGATACGCCGGAGGCGATTGAGAGGAAGATTGCGAAGGTTGTGCAAACGAGGGGACTTGGGGGCGTGTTTGCATGGGGTTTGGGGGAGGATGCGGAGAAGTGGGTCCATTTGCAGGCGGCTTCTGAGGCGATTAGGAACTTAAGTAGCGACGGTGGAGGGGTTTGGGGGGCTGAAGAGAGGAGCGAGTTGTAGACCTCGAAAAGAAACTTGATTATGGAAGTAATGATTAACGTAGATTATACTCCTCACAATCTGAAGATCAAATACACCATTGAAACAGCTGCACTATAAACCACGTATTTCCTCCACTTAGCTCCTCCCATTGTAGTCTACAAATATTGTCTTGTACATGTCGCGTTGAATGCCATCATTCTTGCAAATTGCCGCGATATTCTTGACCTCCGCATATTCAGCCTCGCCTCTCAACCCACCACGTCCCTACCGATATCAGCTTCACATTGAAGAATTAGGTACGATGGTAGCAAACCTCCAATCTCAGACTGGAGGTAAAAAATTCGGAAACCGGAGAAGCCTATTTTTGGTTGGAGCTAACCGTCCACTGCGTTTCCTGATTCCCCTGCCCCGATAATAAGGACGGGATAGAAGGTGTAGCCATCTGACCTCATGATGGTAAGCGAAGTGTAGTCAAACATATACGTCAAACATAGTGAGTTTGAGTGTGAAGGCGCGAGCCACTTTGGTGTTTCGAGGCCGTACTTTTATATACTTACAATTACCGTACCACTCCCGGGCATTTGGCTCCCGAAACGTCGTCGAGCATGTCATCTGGCGATATCGAGATCGGAAAGTCGGCTTACGCATATAAAGGAAATATTCCAGTTGCGATGGCATTCCTTATTGGTATTCGAAAGCTAAATCCTAGTATTCGAGATCATCCACAGCAAAATTATTGCAACCTTTTGTTTTCTAGTCGCTACCAACACTCAATATCAATAAATCTAGAGAACAGTAGTCTATCATTAGGACGGAAATGGTCTATAGAATATATCAGATAGGGTAATATATACTTTATATGCTTGCGGTACAAAGCCCTATTCCAGAAAGCCAAAGCATAGCTATCTCTCTTTTCAACTTATTACTCGGCCGAGAGGCTGAGCTAGGTTTCTTACTAGCTGCAGCAGGACTTGCAGTGTAGTAGAGACTGGCAGCAGTTTGCGTCCCCAATACATCTGCCGCCGTCGTACTTGGAACCTTAGCCTCAGCGGCCGATGCCTTCCACTCGCTCACAAAAGAGTAGAACTCCTTAGTTGGAGGATCCGTGCCACAGTAAGCGTTAGCGAAGGTGCTTACGTAGCTCTCGGGAAACCAGTGGAAAGCTGCACTCATCAGTATGACATATCTCCAGATAACGATACGGGATGAAAGAAGAAGATAGCGAAGAGAGGAAATAGAACATACCTTCGATCCCTCCATGCATCTCAAAACACCTTTGACAGCCCAGCACAGCATCAAAAAAAGGATACTTTTCGCAAAAACAATGCTGCTGCGCATCGAAATGGTCTGTGTATTTCTGCAAACCTGTAGCTGAACCATTGGTGTTCTGGAAGTAGCAATTTGTATTGATGGCGGCCTGGCGCTTGCATGGCGCCTCTTCGATTTGGTAGTTTGGGTTTTCAATGGTGATGTAGATCCAGGATTCATCGCGTCTTTGATTGGCTGGGGAGGTTGAATTGGAGGATTGGTGGTAGGGAAGGGGGTTGGAGGGTAGGTAACATCGGTTGTACAGGTCGGTGTCCAAGTTCGTGATACCTGATTCGGCGGAGGAGACGGTCAAGAAGCGGGAGACGAAGTCTGGATTAGGGAAGACGGGATAGGTACTTGAGGTTTGGGAGGCGCTCGTGCCGGTGCTGGTAGGCGACGATGGTTGTAGTGCTCGGTCCATATTTACGTACTACCGTTCAATTGAACGTTTTGGCATGGTGTAGTCACACAGAAATTCCCACCTAAAGGTTCATGGATTGAATCTTGCACTGAACTAAGAGCATGAGGATTATGCGAAGAAAGGAGCAGGAGCGCCAAGCCCCACTAATCTCACTTCGGCAACCGCAGTGCAAGCTTCCTGCCTCCACCTCACCGCAAGCATGTGTCGCTCTCTATGGCCTCCACCACCCCACGGTGTGTCTTCCACCCCCCAAGAGTACGCTCGATATGCCTCCGTCGCATACAATGGCTCTGTGCACCGCGCCGCCGTTTCGCGTCCAACGCGCCCCTCGACCTCGAGTTTACGCAATTGCGGGATGAAATGCTGAACCGCAAACTGCCCGACCTGCCCGACATTGCCTCAAGACATCAGGCCCAGAAGCTGCAGAGTACCCTGTCGTCATTCGTACCTCCAGCAGCAGACGACTTTCGATCGCTAGGCCAACATCTTATATATTGTAATGCTGCAGTGCCCTCGAACGAGCTGCTGCCAGATGGCTTGGACGCGCTCCATAGCCCGGGATCCCCCTATGAACGCCGCATGTGGGCGGGCGGGTCATTGAGAGTTGACGTAGGAAGACACTACGGCCGCGGCGAATCGGCGTGGAGATTAGGCAGGCAGATTATAGGTGTCGAGCGTATCAAGGACGTGCAGATGCGAGGGCGGGCCGGAGATGATGCGAAGATATTCGTGACGGTCGAGCGCCGATTCGCAAAGTCTGATGGAGTGCGAACCCATGTAAAACGGGAAAGCGGTGCTGCCGCGATCGACTTTGCCATCGCTGTGCCCGATCTGTTGAGACAACAGGCGCGAGAAGATCAGCAATGGGGCGATGCCACAATTGTAGAGGAGCGAAATCTTGTCTTCATGAAAGAACGAAGTGCGGCCGAGCTCGAAGCCTTCCGCGCCGGGCAGATGGCGCCAGTGAGGCATCTGGAGCGTTGGTATCCCATGTCTTTTCACACCGAGCATTTGCTGATACGCTGAAGCACCCGGACAGCCCGAGTTCTCGCACGCCCTCACGCCCACGTCCACGCTCTTGTTCCGCTACTCAGCCCTCACGTTCAATGCGCACGCCATCCATCTCGATACTGAGTACTGCCGCAATATCGAAGGCTACCGCAACCTGCTCGTTCATGGCCCACTATTGTTGACCCTAATGCTCAAGCTCGTCGAGGCCCACCTCCAATCACTCACTGGACCTGTGCACGTAATGCAATCCATTGAATACCGAAACTTCACCCCGCTCTACTGCAGCGAGGAAATGCGGCTCTGCGGCCGGGAGAAGAAGAGCCTGAGCACCGAAGACAGCAGGGTCTACGATGTGTGGATCGAAGGGCCAACCGGCGGCATGGCGGTCAAGGGCACGATCCGCACAGGGTGCATGCCTACGGATCAAGAACGATCCAAGAACGACACACTCAAGTCAGATAGAGGAGGATCCCGATCTACCTCTATATCTAATTCTCAATCTTCCTCGAATGGCGTGTCCACCTCAAAAGTCATTCAACACTTTGACCAACAAACTAGTCCTCACAAAAAGGACGCAGACAAGCCGGTCGACTACACCCCTTCCACGTCCACATACTTACTAAAGCCCCTCCTCACTCGGCGCGAAAAGCGAAGGGCCAACGCGAAAAGACTTGGCATTTCCACCGGCTCGGGCTTCTCTAGTTCCGACGAAGCACGATTCCACATCCTCAAGACCAAGGACGCCGCACCCGCCGCGAACACCAGCGTCTTCAAACCCGTCCGTCGAGTCCTAGCCCCTCCCAACCCCATGGTCCCTTCCGCGTCCCTCGTAACCCGACATCTCGCGCACCGCCTTGGACTCCGCAACGTGGGCAACAACCTCAACGCCGCCCAAGCACTAGAGCCACTGCCGCTGGTGCGGAAATATGGGTCCTCGAAGGATGTGGAGCGGCCGCCTGCCCGTATGAGTCGGTTCGAGGCGAGGGGAGGGCGGGCCAGAAAGATTACTGAGAATAGACCTCGCGTCAGGGAGGTGGAGACGATGTCGAAATGAGGTTGGTGGGAATCTTTCAGAAATTGTGCTTGTACACGTATATATATATATATGTGTGTGTGTGTGTGTGGTTGTGTGTAATAAAAGTACAAGATTGGAGGATACCTGCAAGGGGACTTGCATAAAAGCATGGTTCGCGGCGCTCGGGATATAAGTGGTACCGTGGAAAGGGTCGGGAATAACATGTCTTCCGTAGAACCGATTCATGGCCCGTGTTATGTATTGGTACAGAATGGAGATGTCACGATACCCACCCGTGCCCGCCCCTCCGTCGCCGGACCGAGCTACCCAGCATTCCACGCCTCATGCCGTCCCCACCTCGCCGTGCGGGTGCACCACCTCGCCCATCATATACGACGCTTCGGACCCTTTCCCCTCGTTATAAAATCCCATATCATACAGCCATCCAATTCCCGCCCATCCCCCCCCTTCTCCCTCCAATTTCCCCTCCCCTCCCCCCGTCCTCGTGCTATTTCACCCCCGCATCCTCTCCAGCTCCCGCAGCACCAGGAAATTCGCATCCAGGAAGCGGTCCACGCACTGCCGCACACAGGGCTCCTCGTACTTGTCTAGCTTCGCCGTCTTGACGGTGCCCGAGGGTATGCACTTGCGGAAGCAGGTGTCGGTGAGGGAGTGCACGGCTGGAAGGGGGCGACGGGAGATGTCAGCGTGGTTGTTTGCTTATTTATTTTTGGGGGTGGTATTTGGGAGAGGGGGACGGGGGACGGGGACGGTAGACGAGGGAGGGAGGGAGGGAGGGATCGTGCGTTGGCAATGCTAGGAGGTAGTCTTGGTGGTGGCGGCGGGGAGGGCGTGCGATATGAATTGGATTATGGTGGGGATTGCGGATTGGGAAATGCGGGATGTATGTCGGGGGGGG